>JAVTVY010049901.1:0-237173 GCA_036873755.1 Hanleya hanleyi | reverse complement strand
TAAATACTGGTGGGCTTGCGGTTAAACCAAGTAACTTCGGTACAGAACTTTTTATACACAGTTCACCCTCTCGTCGGTCATCATGGCCGATATTGCAACGTGGAACAATTCTCTGTGCAAAAATTTCACAGAAATCTATGATGTTAGCAGCGGCCTGGTTTGGGAATTTACAGTTGTAATAGCCGTCTTATCCGTTATGGTTTTTCTCATCAATTTAGCGTTGCTCTGGGCGCTGCTGAACACCAAATCTACGTGGGTGGCCCGGTGGACGGGGGCTAACAGTGCAATCGTGGGTATGATAATTGGAGGGGTTCAACTACCACTGACTGCTTTCAAAATATCCCGCAATACCACTCAGTGGATGCTTGACCCTTCACTCTGTTTGACCGTGATAGGAGTAGAAATGTTCGTAGTTTTAGAGTTCTTCTTAATAAGTGACGTGAATACAGCTTTGACATACATAGCTCTGCAAAACCCATTGCGCGGAGCAACGCCACTGTTCAGAAAAGTAGCAATCATTGTATCGGCATGTTGTTGGTGTTTTGGAGTGCTATACCTTGGTGGTTTGTCAGCAGTTATGACCCATATGGATGAAGTGAAATTCCACCTACAATGTCAGATGGCCTGTTCCTTGCATGTATATCCTTTGTGGTTTGTAAATATGACAGTGAATGGTATAATCTCTTTGGGTCATATAATAAATGGTATCTTTGCTTTGCGATTATTCATACTGGCCCGCAGACATGCCAGACAGATCGACGCCCAAGAAAGAGCGGTAGACGTCGGGAACGAAAAAGGCAGAGGTTCTAAAATGCGGAAACTGCATTTTTGCTTATTACAAACTTTTCCTTTTATAATCTTTTGGTACGTCATTCCGATGGTGGTAATCTATGCTGCAAATTGTCCTCAGTGCTTGCAGACTCCTTGGGATTTATTCTTGCCTTGGTTCATATTTGGTTTAGCTGTCTTACTGACCACTTGTGTTACATTGAAGCGACAGGATTTACTGAGAGCGCTGGCCAAACTCCGTAGAATTGTGGGAATGAAAACTGATTTTCCTTGAGAGTATAGCAAACCCAAAGAAAAAAGATCTCTTTTAATACATTGTTTCAGAATTCAACTGTCTGAAATTAAAATTTCAATTTTATACAGTGTAATTTTTAAAAATGAAAATGTTCGATTTCTCGCATTCTAACTTCGGCATTAGTTCCTCCTGATATATTCTGTTATTCGAAGGAAAGTTTTCAACCGGGTTACTTGAAATTTGGCATGATATAGTAATAATCCGCGTCTCAATTTATATCTAAATATTTCCTCGGTTTTCAAATTGATAGCTTGAGACATTGAGTTGCAGAAGGAGTATCTATCAGACAGTTTCTCAAGATTGAGAGTTTCAGGAATACCTATCAGAGAGTTTCAAAAAGAGTAGCTGTCAGAACATGTCTTAATATGACAATACGTTAAATACTTCGTGAGAAATGCCAGTTTAAGGTAAAGACCAACACCTCAGGTACAGTTCCTAATTATAAATTCTGGGCCATAATGGTTGCTACATGATTGAAAAAAAACTTTGACAGAACAATATAGTTCTGACAAACCGTTTGATTCTTTGAAAAATTCTTTCGACAGTTCGTGGATCTCCGAGGGATTTTGTGTTTTCTCGGGCTTTCGTCGACAATCTACTTTTGGAATTCGAATAGTCCCATTTCGGATGGGCTATTATTATTCTTTACAAATTCCTGGGAACGTCAATGCGAGGGGAAAAGCGATTTTTTTTCAGATCAATTTGAATTTTAAAAAAATGTTTGCTAGCACATTTGAGATATTTAATGTTGATCTGCTCTGTTTTTACTCCGTACCTTACGTTTGCGTAAAACGCCACAATGTGTTTGAGTCATGGATTTGTAACCCAGTAATCAGGAAATTGCCTCATTCTGCCAAGAAATCCGCTTCCAATGGCTTCATGAGAAGAGTGCAAAACAGAAGCGTCTAGTCCGACATTCAATATTCTGTCGTCGTCCACTAAATAATCTCCGCGTTCATACTCGAAAGATCTAGTTCATATAACAGCATTACCGCCAAATTAAAAAAAAATCTCATAGTATACATAAACATGGGTTAGTTTCCTGCCAGACAGAAGCGGTCCACAGTTTTCAATGATGCCGGCAAGATATCATGATGTTCCAAAAATATCAAATCAGTATCGTTGATAAGAATTCTTAATCCATATGTTTTTCGTTGTAAAATCGTTAGCTAGACGTTGATGTATCACGTTTTGATGGTGTCTGTTCATATGAACGCCATGAGGGTCTTTGGATACATGGGTTCATACGGCCCCTGGCCCCATGTTAAGCGGAATTAGACTGAAGGTATGAAACGTAACGCCGTACATCATGCACGCTACGCTCGTATTTTGCTATCAGCATGCGTATGTAGCGCCAGTTTTGAGAAACTTGGAGTGGAGGCACTTGATGGTATAGCCCAGGTTCACAAGTTTCTGTAAAAATGTCTTGTGACGCTTATTAAAATCGTCACCTTTTACACAGGATCTAGCAAATGCTACCAGGTGAGATATGTATACGCCATATGCAGGTCCCACTGGAGTAATACTGCCCAGAAAGAGATAGTTTACGGTGTCAGCAATGTAATCATCTCTGTTGTCGTAAAGTCATTTTTATTGAGATATAGGTTGAATATGATGTGCCGTTAGTGCTATCTGTAGTTTCCTTCAAATCCAGGGAAGGTGGATATTTATCCTTCCATGCGTCATCCATACAGCGATTATCCACAGCTAGAAGATCGTCTATATAGCGTTTGGTGAATGAGAAGTAACGGGCTTCGAAATAATTTGTTTTTGAAAGTGTCTGCATAAAATCGTATTCATAGGAGAACAGATATAGGTCAACCAAAATGGGTACACAATAAGTATTCATTGTGTATTACTAAATTTTATATAGATATTATTAATGAGAAATTCAAGCAACTCTGTAAACAAAGAAACATCCCATGAATGGTATCCCTTGTAGTTGAATGTAGTAGAGTTACTAATGCTTTATGGCTTCTGACAATTATATATCGGCGCCCCGATCGCATTATAATAATCGACCAATAAGGTAATGTAGTATAGAGAATAGCGAAATGCAATGTTTCTACTTCATACAAATGATATTATTCATGTCATGTTACTTGGATTGCTCATTATCATTCTCATTGATAACATCTATATGTTAAGTTCCCCAAACACTTCATAACAACAGTATACGTTGCACCTCTTTTGGCAGATCCATATCCGTTCTATTGTGCATACGACTACATGTAGCAATTAAAAAACGAAGTTCAAAGCCCTTCTCTTCTCGTTGACTAAAGCGTTATACAGACGATCTTGAGATTTGAAGGAAACCATCGATAGTCCAAATGTGACATCATATTTCGAGGGATTTCTCTCGGGTCCATTCTACAACAATTACTTAATGCTGTTGTTGCTGGTTAATTAATTGTTATTAGTGCTATTGTATTCACTTTCATTGTCACGAATCGTTAGGTTCTTGGTATGTGCTTTAGAATAGGTTTACCAGAAGACTATTCTGTGAGGCCATGTGACGCAGTCAGTATGTCGGCACCTCTTCCCACTTCCCTTATATGTGTTGTAATGCTAATCCTATTATCTATGTACTTATCTGCTGATACTTCTCACTCTAGACCTCTGTTTTCCCTATATATATATCCCTGTAACTTAGTCCACTTCACTGCATCTGAGGAAGTGGGCTTGTGTCTACGAAAGCTCATGTTGAAATAAACTAGTTAGTCTCAAATGTTCTACCTTTTGTCTATTTGTCTACAAATGAAATGATTGCAATTTCGACAATGGTTAACTCTACCTTCCTGGACAATATCCCAGAACGAACGGAAGGATCTGCATATGACGAATTTATATCTCTCGTAGTAGTGTTTACCAGATCCTGTGTAAAATGTGACGATTTCCATAAATGTCACAAAACATTTTTGCAGAAAATAATTTGATGTCCACACCACCAAGCGCCTTCACTCAGTATCTCGCATTTAATTTGGCGATAAATATCGCACACTTATATCAAAGTACGATCGTTGTGTGCAATATCTTAGGCTCTACGTTTCTTAACTTAAAGAGGAACCCAAATTGGAAATTAGAAGCTATATGATGTTGCCATATTTTATCTGAAATTTTTAACATTTATTTCATGAAAATATTCCGAGTGGGTTTTTTTTGTTTTTTTTTTACCTACTGCACTTGTAGGATTTTTGGGTCTGGTTACCCATAGTTTCAGAGATATATCTTCCTTAGCAGCCGGTAATCATGGTAACCTAGCTCATTCTTCAAAGAATATGAATTGACTGGACCTTTGTTCCTGCATATTCATTGATCAAAATTTCCTAACCCTCGCAATTTTCGAAATAAACCCTTAGTAACATGTTGCTATGATATTCCCTGAAATAATTCGAATTTGTAAAAAAAAAACTTAACTAGTTAGCATAATGCTAGTAATAAACAATATTATAAATTTTAAAGAGATTGGACTTATAAGTCTGTGAATATTCTGAAATAAAGATAGCTCATTATCTTGAGTTTATAAAATCTCATTTGCATAAAATCGCTGAATATCATATGTAGATTGCAAACTCCCATATCTCTGCAACCGTTTAGAGTATCTATATGGTGTACTCAGAATTATGAGCACGTTGTTGTCCTACAAGAGCACCTTTGAGCCTAATTTCGCTCAAGCCTTATGAACATCATGCAACTAAGATCATCATGGTATTCATATGAACGGTCACAATCAAAGGTTGACTGAGAATATATAATGGCTTGGAAAATCAATTGAATTAGAGAATACTTATCGGTAATGACAATCAGGCTATTATATAGATAACACAGTATTTATTGCTGTAGGGCTGACGTTTCGTTGGAGAGACTTCCAACGACAAACCAGATCTACGCCAATAAAAAAATTAGCCTTTTGCTATAAATTTAATTACCCAAAATGTCCGAGAAATGTTACCTAGGTGTATTCTATGCCACGAAGATCTCTCAGTGAAGCATATTCTGGCATCAGACTCCTAAATAATTTACACGTTCGGCCGTATTAAAAAAATGGTACCTCGCTAAATCCCTAATTGAATTTATACTTTCATCTTTAGTTTATTTCAAGAGCTACAAGGTGACAAACTTCCTGTCAAACATTATCCGTCAAAATTTCAAGCTGTGCGCGCCTCTACACATGAGGTCCTCGTTTTGCTGTTGGAAGCAGTGCTCAGGCCCGCAAATAGTCCCCGGCGAGGCATGTTATGGAGCAGTGAATCGAAATAAAATTCGCATCTGAATAGAGCAAATATCATACTTGCCACTGGTACCAAAGGCTTTCCATTGATCGTTGCAACGAAGGCGGAAAAAATCGAGAAAATTCTGGTCTTCGGCAGAGATTACGTGTAAGGGTTTATTTAGGAGCCTGAACGACTTCTGATCGACTGTATAGATTTTAAGATTGTAAGAGATTCTTTACATCCAGCAGCTACTTTAGAAGATCTTCTTTGTCGGGTAAAAGAAGACTGTATTTTAGGTTATTTGAAAGAAATCGGTTTGTTCTTTAATTTGTAATGTATGTGCATGGTTTTTTTTTAATATTTTGTGTTGATTACTTCCGGACGGCTGGGTCGTCGCTATATAGCTGAAATATTGCTGAACGCGATATCAAACTTTACTCTTTCTCTCTCTCCTAAGTTTCGACTAAAAATGACCTAACCAGCGAGAGCAAGTTCCATGACACGCTTTAACGTTGCTCTTGAATTGCATAACCCAAACGGCATGGTGTTCTCATACAGACCCTATTTCGTTACAAACACAGTATTTTGTATGTTTCCCGTCTTAAATGATACTTGATAGTAAGCTGACGTCAAACTCAACGTCGAAAACAACTTAACTGCATCTAGACAACCTTGTTTCATGGGAATAGAAAATCTTTTCTTTATCTTTTCAGTAACTCCACTATCACGTCGAAAATCAATACATACCTCTACAACTACGGAAGTTCCCCTGCCCGCAGGGGGTTAACTTCCACTGGCCGCTATCTCAAGATTCACTTCAGCAGTGAATCATGCATGCTCAACCCTGTGGTATGTTTTTCTATCATGACAGTGGGAATGTTCTATCATGGCAGTGGGGATGGTCTATCATAGCAGTGAGGATGTTCTATCATGGCAGTGGGGATGTTCTATCAGGACAGTGGGGATGTTCTATCATGACAGTGGGGATGTTCTATCATGGCAGTGGGGATGTTCTATCATGACAGTGGGGATGTTCTATCATGACAGTGGGGATGTTCTATCACGGCAGTGGGGATGTTCTATCATGACAGTGGGGATGTTCTATCATGACAGTGGGGATGTTCTATCATGACAGTGGGGATGTTCGTCCTGCTAGTGTTGCTTCTCGCGAACATGGAAAGAACGGCCTTGACATACATTCTTTTGTAAAACCCATCTACGCAGAGAGCCGCCCCCCCCCCTGTTCAAGTACTTTCCAATAACGATAATTGTCATCTGCTGCATTAAGGAACTGCTTCCCTTTTTGGTATTTCAAGTGCAGTCTTAATTCCTATGAACGGGGCGTTTTTCAGATTACAAAATCTAACGACCTGTTCATGTTAGGTATGTCAACTCTATGAGGGATGGTGTATCTTTCCGGGTTACCCCATTTTGGCATTGGATCTCTTATACAACTCCCTCCGTCCGTTCAGCAAAAACATGCATGACAAGATATATTGCCCTTTTTGCATGAAATACTATGACTGTACATTCTATATATTCGAGAGTTATCTAACACAGAATGTAATAATTATATGCGGTCGTGTTATAAATGTTCTTATATCTTTACCTATATTTTAGGCCATTTTGTATTATTATCCTGATTACTTGCCACACATATACCAACACTTCTGTATATTTTGTGAAGCAGTTCTTTCCGGAAGAGATTCTTCTCCAGATGTGGAGTATGAACCACCACGCCTGGTTTTCTCATGGAAGAGTACACTGGTAGAATGCAAATACATTTTATTTCTATTGGATGGAATGTAGTCGTACTTCGAGGGAACTGCTCAAATGATCATGTCAATACTACGTTGTAGTCATACTAGTTACTTTTTACTGAACCTGTTATAGCTATTGTTCCTATAATTTTCTGTATCCAGCGATAACGAGTACAAGGACAATTGCACACAATTCACACCATGCGATAATGGTATTAAGATTGTTATTTGTTATCTTTTTTGTAACTGTTCTCCTACAGCAACACATATGCTAAGTCTACCCAGTAGGGTTATTGTTCCGAGATACTTCTTACGCGGATGCCGTGTAACAGTATGAGATACGTTGCACTACATCACACGGTGTATTTTACTTGTCCTTTGTGTGAAACTTTACCATAGGTTAATATAATACACATCGCTCAAAAGTGTACATGTGCATGTGTGTATTGCCCTTTGACATTTCATGTAGATATAAATGTAGTATATAATAAATCATAAGACTATCTTTTATTTACATGTGGAAATTTTTCATTCCGAGTTTTTATCTGCATCGATTTTGTTAGATAATTTACACACACACAACATTGTTAGGTCCACTTGCTACAGTGTAGAAACTGTCAAAATAATCCATGTAACACAGGGAGTGACAATGTCTAATAACAAGTCAATTTTCTGTTTTGTATTTTTCATGTGTTTGTATTCAATATCCCTGTATATACTCTAGTATTAACGTGGGGAACCTATTGAAACGAGGTTTCGGCGGTATTTTCTCATTTTTTAAAATTAGTTATAATACCACCAAACTCGGAAGCTATCGCCTATCCTGCGTGCATGCATCCATGGCAAGTCGTGATGCTGTCATACTGTCGATGAGCGTCCGAAGGCTGCACTCAGACAAACACAAACGGAATGACGTTTTCATTGGTCGAGAAAAAGATATGGTCGATATTATCTTCAACAGACTCTTAGCTCTTGCTTAACGGAATCAGCATGATGTGATGACTGGGAATACACATTTAAACCTGTCTACATACAGCCGCGGTAAATCAAACAGTGCAGAAGTTGCAATATTTCATGGAGACGACATTCAATTCTCTAATGACATAAACAAACACTAGATAACAACCGTAGATACACTATTTTGGATATCACTATTGAAAATACAAGGACTACGTTAGTCAACCTATACAGCCAACCTACCGATAACTCAAATTTCTTCACTCAATTATTTCACGATATAAATACAATTGAAAATGATTCTATTATATTATGTGGTGATTGGAATATAATACAGGACTTTGATGTGGATACTGATAACTAAATCCAGGTAAATAATCCAAAAGCCAGATTGAAAGTGAAAGAACTGAAAGACAACTTTAATCTGGTGGTCATCTGGAGAGATTGTAATCCTACGTTGAGAAGATACACAATTAATGAGGCAAAACACGATAAAGAGTAAACTTGAGCAGGCGAAGATAGCACTAGAAGATATTAGATATTACACAATGAGGCAAAACACGATAATGTGTAAACTTGAGCAGGCGAAGATAGCACGCGAAGATATCAGATATTACACAATGAGGCAAAACACGATAATGTGTAAACTTAAGCAGGCGAAGATAGCACTAGAAGATATTAGATATTACACAATGAGGCAAAACACGATAATGTGTAAACTTGAGCAGGCGAAGATAGCAGTAGAAGATATCAGGTATCAAAATGTGGAAGAGGTTATCGTGAGATCAAAAGCGAACGGTACGAACACTGGATATTTTTGGAGGTTTTTAAAAAGAGAAATCATATAATTAAAAGAATGTCCGAAATTAAAAAAAAGATGACGGCACAAAACAGAATCGAACGGAATTCTGTCGGAAATAAAATCATTTTATTCTGTTTTCGCGAAGTTAAATCCGAAAAGCAAACTACCGATACAGGATCTCTGTCTTACGGAAATGTGAAGGTTCTATTGTTTACGGAACTGCCAGTATTTATGTTAATTCGGTCGCATGATATACCAACATCATCTAGGTATTTCAACTGGTACCAACTGCGTAGGGCCTACCCCTTTGGCTGACCGATATATGTTTACATATGAATACGATTACATGCAGGAGGTCATTAAGAGCAAGCAATTACATAATGCCTGCTCCTAAACATTCACTTCTTCACTGGATTTGAAGGAGATTACAGATTCGTCAAATGGAACATCTTATTTGGACTTCTATCTGTACAAAACAACAACGACTTTCTCTCACGTCGATTATACGACTAGTGAGACGATTACAATTTTGACATTGTAAATTACCCTTTCATGGATAGTAATATTGCCGAAGGACCTGCATATGGCGTATACATATGTCGCCTTGCAGCATATGCTCATGTTTGTCAAAACCTTGATGATTCCAATCAACGTCACAAGGCATTGCTAAAAAAGTAAGTTTATAAACATAAACGCCTACATTCCACGTTTCTTAAATTCGATGATAAATACCACCTGTTGATTGCAAACAATAATCATAGTGTTGAAGATCTTTGGCGCTATGTACCGCAATTTGTATCTAATTTTGCTTAACCCGGGGCTAGGGGCCGTGTAAACACTATGTGCAATGGAGCTTGACTGAGATACTTTTCTAGCAGTTTAATATGTTCATCAGGACCTTCCATTCCTTTTTAGTCACACCAATATCTCCAATTTAATTTTTATCTTTCGGTTATGTCAATTACTTCATTATGTTTGGGGAGACATCTAGTGTTTGTGCTCTCCGTCTGTCTGTCTGTCAGTCAGTCTTACTGTCTGTCTGTCCGCCTTCTTGCCTTGTTGCCCTTGCCAAATGAAAGCTTCATTGGGATAGGTTTTGATTAGGTTTTGGTGTGTGTACATGCGATCGTCCATGTCCAGTGTCCGCCCGTCCGTTCGTCCGCCCATCTACATCTACATACGGGCCTTGTCTGCAAGATATTCAGAGACACTACTGCGCTAAAATGGATGGAATCTTCATTGAAATGACCTCCTTATCTGATTAGGTTTTGGTCTGTGCGCGTGTTTTTTGTCCGTTCAACTGTCTACGTGTACATGTATAGGCCATATCCTCAGGATATATGGAGAACTACTGGATGGAAGTTTCATCGTGATGTCCTCATCTGATTAGGTTTTGGTGTGCGTGCATGCGTCCGTCCGTGTTCCGTGATTGTCTTCGTTTACATGCATGTACAGGAGTAGTAATGTAAGAGTAAATGGAGGTCTTTTGACCTCAGAAATTTGCATATGACCTCTGTGACGTCACGCGACAGCCAATCAGAAGCGAGTATTGTGTCACATGGGGTCATGTGTGGTGGTGGTGGGTGGGTGGTGGGTTTAAGATGGCGGCTGTGGTGGTGGTGGGTGGGTGGTGGGTTTAAGATGGCGGCTGTGGTGGTGGGTGGGTGGGTGGTGGGTTTAAGATGGCGGCTGTGGTGGTGGGTGGGTGGTGGGTTTAAGATGGCGGCTGTGGTGGTGGGTGGGTGGTGGGTTTAAGATGGCGGCTGTGGTGGTGGGTGGGTGGTGGGTTTAAGATGGCGGCTGTGTGGTGGGTGGGTGGTGGGTTTAAGATGGCGGCTGTGGTGGTGGGTGGGTGGTGGGTTTAAGATGGCGGCTGTGGTGGTGGGTGGGTGGTGGGTTTAAGATGGCGGCTGTGGTGGTGGGTGGGTGGTGGGTTTAAGATGGCGGATTGTAGAAAAACGTATAAAAGGAGGCGATTTTTAGGGGGGGAGGGAGTATTCATTGCACTACCATGCGGAGCACTCTGACTTACCTGACCTGACCAGCCTGCCTGCCTGCTTCACCTCTAGCCTGCTTCACCTCTTGCCTGCTTCACTTCTAGCCAGTCAGCCAGCCTGCTTGCCTGTTTGTATGAGCTGTGGAGAACCTTTTACTTTTTTTCATTTTACCAGTGCAAATTCACCAGACTTTTACACCGTAGCAGTTGCTCATCAGCCTGAGCCCATAGTCATCATGCAGTCAGCCGACCTAGTGAAGCTTCGAAAGAACCGTGTTCGCCTCATTGATGAGATGCAGCATGTGGCCGAATTATGTGATTTGCTTATGGAGGAAAACATACTTCTGAAACATGGTGTCGAAGATATCATGGCGGAGAAGACCACTTCAGCACAAAACAGAGCCCTCATCGATGGTCTACTGCGCCGTGGCCCCTATGCATTTCTAGCCTTCGTGGAGGCGCTCAAGAAGACGGGAAATGAAGAACTAGCAGATCTACTTCAAGCCGACGTTATACAAGATGATAATATCTTAGTCATGGATACTACCGAAGAGCGTACAGTTAGCAAACGTACGCACCCAGCGACTGGTGTACCTGTCAAACGCGCTGTACGACCCGAACGGCCCCGACTAACACCTTTAGAAATACCTGAGTCAGTGCTTCAGCCAGTACTCCAGCAAGTGTCTGAGCCTGTGAAAGAACAGGTGCAACTTCCTATGTCTGTGCAGGATATCAATAACATTATTCAGCAGGCCTACCAGGCAGCCCACACGGACATTTGGGAGCTCTCAGCCTATTTAACTGTGAGTGTCAAAGACGAAGAAGTGCATTTTAACGCATCGGGCTTTAACGACAGACCCGGTAGGCATATTGCCATGACCTTAGACACCTGGCAAAAACTGGAGACCCTTGATTACGCCATCGATGCGGTTATTCGCGACCAGGGGAGTGACGAAGCGAAATTTTATGTGGGTGACGACATCTTTGTCAGCTGTGCCTATTTCAACGACCAGCTCCTGGTGCATATCCGTAAATGGAAAATGAGGTTAGATACGCAAGAGCGTGTACCTTGTCCTCAGGGTGTCACCTTGAAATTAACGGCGTGGCGGAAGTTGCAGAGTGTCACAGCTACAATTCGTCAAGCCCTGACTTACCAGGTGTCTCACTATATTTATAAGAAGTACATCGACACAGTCCTGGATCTTATCAGACCTCGCATTCGACACTTGCGTATCCAAGCATGTGCAGGCTGTGAAAATAACAGTCCGATAAACCAGCATACGTGTGTGGACACTAGTGTACCCTCATACGCACTGATCACTGAGGCACTACAGGCCGTGACCGAGGCGCAAATTGCCCTGGCAGTGGAAGCTGCCTGCCCTCCCAAAATTCCACGTGAAGAGATTACTACCTACATCTACGTGCACCAGGGGCGGAAAGACGATGATGAGTTCAAACAAGTCTTGTTGCAGAACTATTGAACAAGTGTGATGTTGAAAAACATTTACCGTATTCCTACACGTTCATTGAAGTGGCTTGAGAGCGTATAATTGTATTAAAAATTCAGAGTTTTTTTACTGTTAATTGTATTAAAATTCAATACTCAGATATAATTGTATTAAAATTCAATACCCTGGTGAACACGTTCATTCTATTTGTGTTAATAAAAATAGTAGAAAATTAAAAAAATGGTTGTTAGTGTTCATTCTTTTTCTTTTTTTTCTTTTTTTTAAATTTTTAAAAAAAAAAATTAACAAATTTTCTCCCCCTCTTTCTAGTCCCAAGCCCCTGTGCTGGTTTCAATAATTTCAGTCCGTTATGATTCGGGCTGTAATGTTAATTACTGAGAAGTGTAAAATTAGTAACATGTCGCACAGGGTCGCCAAGGACAAAAACAACCCCCTCCCCCTCTTTCTAGTCCCAAGCCCCTGTGCTGGTTTCAATAATTTCAGTCCGTTATGATTCGGGCTGTAATGTTAATTACTGAGAAGTGTAAAATTAGTAACATGTCGCACAGGGTCGCCAACGACAAAAAACAATCCCCTCCCTCCTCCCCTCTTTCTAGTCCCAAGCCCCTGTGCTGGTTCAAATAAATTTCAGTCCGTTATGATTCGGGCTGTAATGTTAATTACTGAGATGTGTAAAATTAGTAACATGTCGCACAGGGTCGCCAACGACAAAAACAACCCTCCCCCCTCTCTTTCTAGTCCCAAGCTCCTGTGCTGGTTCAAATAAATTTCAGTCCGTTATGATTCGGGCTGTAATGTTAAAAAAAAATTTAAAAAATTTTAAAAAAAAATTTTCATAGGGGAGGAGGATGATGGGAGCTGGTGTTAATTTTTTGGTGCTTTTTATAGAAGTTTCCTCTTTCGGAAAGATGGGTTGGCCCTGAAAAGGGCCTTTGGAAAAGTGTTACGACACTTGTTTTAGGAGCGGTAGATTCTCTTTACTCCGGCCACCTGCTTCCTGCAGACGGGACACTTTATTTTTAAATGCTGTTCGTCCGTTTCAGCGCAGTGGCACACGTCCCCTATACAGGTTAGCGTCACCCAGCATTCTTCACATAGGCATAAATGCCCGCACGGAAATAGGGCGTACAGGCTTTCTTCGTCTGTACACACGCTGCAGCTTGATTTACTTTCTACCTTCTGTAGGTGTTCTTCTTGTTTTGAAATCATAACGTCCATTTGATTCATGTCTTGTCTCATGTCATTAATCTGTTCGTTGAGGCGGGTTACTTCGGCCCAAGAGCATGGTGGTGGTAGTGGTATTGTTGTTGTTGTTTCGTTAGCCAATGTTGTTTCGGAAGCCGACGTCGTTATAATCGGAGTTTGTGTAGCCGTTGTATTTGCTGGAGGTCTGTTACTGTTTAACCAGGGGAGTTCTTCTTCATCAGTTATATCATCATCATCTTCATCCATGGACAACCTCCTGATTTCTTGGTCTTGTTCTTGACTTCGCTGTGTTATCAACCTCGCATCTTCTTCCATTGCCTCTCTCCTCAGCTCTTCCAGTTGTTCTTCACTTCGCCGTATCATGGTTTCGTCGGCAATAACCTGCTGAAAGCTTGTAATTATTGTCACTCCACCATCGTTATGTTCATCTCCACTGGTAATGATCTCTCTGTGTTCTCTAGGATCTCTAGGATTGGAGAAGAGTCTTCGTCTTGTACCCATGATTGTAGTTGTGAATAAATGGTAACATGCTACGCGTTATTTATAGTATAGGCGGCTGGTGGTGGTGGGTGGGTGGTGGGTTTAAGATGGCGGCTGTGGTGGTGGTGGGTGGGTGGTGGGTTTAAGATGGCGGCTGTGGTGGTGGTGGGTGGGTGGTGGGTTTAAGATGGCGGCTGTGGTGGTGGTGGGTGGGTGGTGGGTTTAAGATGGCGGCCGGTGTGAGTGAGTGCAAGATGGTGGTATCTGCTAAAAAAGTTTGTGTTTTATTTTTCCAACTTTAAAACGGGGTTTCATTTTTTGCAATAAATGTGAGTTCACTGCAGCATGTTTATCGAAAAGAAAAAAAACTAGGAAATTTTTCCCATTTGACACCCATAGCTGTACTCTCATTTTTGCCTGCACACACTGTATAGAGCTGTGTTACCGTTGCCCAAGGATAAAAATTTCCTAGTTTTATTTCCATAAACCAGCTACAATTTTTAGGGTGATATTATAAGGCTGTGAGCAACATACTTGACGTATTTTTACCCAGGAAAACCCATTTATTTCCAGTGTACCGGGTTTTCCACACTACCGCACCATAACGTTACGCGTCTAAAAATCGATAAAATTATTAAAAATAGTGGCTTAGTCTAGCGCTATCCTGCTAAATTTTTAAATGCTACACCATGAGTTGCCTCAGTTCAACTTGAAATAAAATTTATACGTGCACTCGCATTTATTGCAAAATCACACAAGTTTAAAATTGGAAAAGAAACACAACGATATTTTCTTCAGCGTAGGTGTAGACAAAACAAATATAACGATTTCGCTGAGGTCCGCGCCTTACACTATAAATAGCGCGCAGTATTTACTCATTTATTCACAATTATGCCAGTGTCTACTAGACGTGCAGAAGCTTTTCATTTGACCAGCCTGAGTGCACAGTCATGGAGTCATCCCTGGCTGAAATCATGGATATTGACATACCAGACTTCATCACAAATCATGATAATGAAGTACAACTGCTCGGCGACATCATTAATATGGTACATGACGAGCCATGGTTGGATGCTATAATGGAAGACTTATTTACACCTCAACCCCGGGACCACCCCCCCAGCAGCCACACCGCATCTTAGAGACCTCCCAGCAGCCACACCGCATCTTAGTGACTTCCCAGCAGCGACACCGGATCTTACCCCAGTCGAATACCAACGTGTTGATGACATAGACCGCGTGTTAGAAACTATGTTGAAACAACAACAACAAAGCCCCCAAGCTAAAGAAAAAGCAGGAGAAACGGCACAACAAGAAGAAGAAGAAGAAACACAAACCGAAACCGAAACCGAAACCGAAACCGACACAGAAGAAGAAGAAGAAGGAGAAGGAGAAGATGAGGAGAAGAGGAAAGACTTAAAAACCACAGTACCCGAAAAAAGGAAAGACTCAAGAAAAAACAGGAAAGACTACAGAAAAAACAGGAAAGACGCCAGAAGCGGTATAAAAGACGCCAGAAGCGGTAGAAAAGACGCCAGAAGCAGTAGAAATAGGAAAGAGGCAAGAAAAAACAGAAAAGATGCAAGAAAAAAAGAGAATAAGAGAGAATACAAGAAAAATAAGCCAAAAATAAAACGAAGACGTCATTCACTACGCTTCCGCAATAAGAACAACACTGGCATCCAACACAGAACGCCAAGCAGCCTCCTATTTACACTGCGTGGAATGCTGTAACCACTTCGCTAAATACGCTATTTTCCGCTGTGGGCATCAAGCCGTGTCTGTAGCTTGTATACATCGACATGGCCAAATACCAGCGTGTGTGGACGCTTACAAACCCCTAGTGTGTGAATTCATAGCCTTGACATGCCCGGTGTGTACTGTGAGAAGACAACACCAACAGCCCCCAACGATGTAATCGCTTACATATTCCAAAGGCCCTTTTCAGGGCCAACCCATCTTTCCGAAAGAGGAAACTTCTATAAAAAGCACCAAAAAATTAACACCAGCTCCCTTCACCCTTTCCCCTATGAAAAATTTTTTTTTTAAATTTTTTAAAAAACATTTTTTAACATTACAGCCCGAATAATAACGGACTGAAATTTATTTGAACCAGCACAGGGGCTTGGGACTAGAAACAGGGGAGGAGAGGGATTGTTTTTGTCGTTGGCGACCCTGTGCGACATGTTACTAATTTTACACTTCTCAGTAATTAACATTACAGCCCGAATGATAACGGACTGAAATAAAAAACACCCCTCCTCTCTCTAGTCCCAAGCCCCTGTGCTGGTTCAAATAAATTTCAGTCCGTCTAGTCCCAAGCCCCTGTGCTGGTTCAAATAAATTTCAGTCCGTTATGATTCGGGCTGTTATTCCTTTTTACCGATGTGTAAAATTAGTAACATGTCGCACAGGGTCGCCAACGACAAAAAACATACCCCTCCCCTCTCCTCTCTTTCTAGTCCCAAGCCCCTGTGCTGGTTCAAATAATTTCAGTCCGTTATGATTCGGGCTGTAATGTTAATTACTGAGAAGTGTAAAATTAGTAACATGTCGCACAGGGTCGCCAACGACAAAAAACATACCCCTCCCCTCTCCCCGCTTTCTAGTCCCAAGCCCCTGTGCTGGTTCAAATAAATTTCAGTCCGTTATGATTCGGGCTGTAATATTAATTACTGAGAGAGAGAGAGAGAAAAAACCTGTGTTTGTAAGTAAGAGATTGGTCCTGAAAAGGACCGTTAATATCGGGCAGGGATTGTTTTTTGGTGTTGCAGTTTGCTAATATTATAGAATAAAGAGGGGTAATGTGGGACCTGTCATTTGAATTTGTGCCAAGTTAGAAGCTCTCTTTCGAAAGCATTGGTTGGCCCTGAAAAGGGCCGTTAGAGTTCAATTTGTTCACCCTGTTTTCTTCAGGAGGGAGTTTTCTTGTCTACTCCCTTACATTTTGCTGATGGAGAAATAACGGTATGGTGTCAGTTGATATCTGTATTTACCCTCTTCTTCTTGGTCATCACTAATGGGGAGGTCTTGCAGGAAATTGGCGGGTGCTATATCCTGTTGCACTGGTGGCTCTTGTTGTTGTTCACGAGGGGCAGGAGGCGGAGTGGGGGGCGGAGGGGGAGGGTGCATTTCCCCCATGGTTTGTTGTAATAACTCCAACCAGCCCTCTTCGCTTATGGTTCTTGATGAATTTATGAGCTGCCGCACATTCTGGGCTGTTGTGCCCGATACGTCTTTTTCTATGCTTCTACGCCACCCCGTAAATTCTTTAAGCCAAAAATCCTTGATAGCATGGAGCATCGCCTTCTTGTTCTCACGTCGTGTTATTTCCTGTGGTATTTCCTGTTGTACTCGCCGGCAGGCCTTCGTGGTGGAGATCTTGGCTGCTACACGGCGGTTCATAACACGGTGGTTGATAACACGGCGGTTCATTTTCTTCTTCTTCTTCTTGCTTCTATGTTCATATGGTGTTCTCACGGCAGTGAAAGGTTTTGGAATGTCCCGCATCACCCGCCCCGCTCGCTTTTATAAAAATTGCGCGGACCTCAGCGAAATCGTTATATTTGTTTTGTCTACACCTACGCTGAAGAAAATATCGTTGTGTTTCTTTTCCAATTTTAAACTTGTGTGATTTTGCAATAAATGCGAATGCACGTATAAATTTTATTTCAAGTTGAACTGAGGCAACTCATGGTGTAGCATTTAAAAATTTAGCAGGATAGCGCTAGACTAAGCCACTATTTTTAATAATTTTATCGATTTTTAGACGCGTAACATTATGGTGCGGTAGTGTGGAAAACCCGGTACACTGGAAATAAATCTGTTTTCCTGGGTAAAAATACGTCAAGTATGTTGCTCACAGCCTTATGATATCACCCTGAAAATTGTAGCTGGTTTATCGAAATAAAACTATAGAAAACTATAGAAAAAAATAGCCTCCGTTTCAGTGCAGGGCCAACGTGTAGAGTTCCGAATCATTTTGGTGCGCTGTGGATGACGCCATCTAGCGGTCGTTACAGGCACTGAGAATGGAATGTCTATCGGCTTGAGGGGTCATCTGCTAATAACCAATAGGCCGGTGAAGCATTTGGAGACGATTTCAATGTTGCCTTCTCGCCCACCTGTGAGCGAATTCTTAATTGTTACAGTCCAGGCACAAATGACACGCAGATGTAGCGTCGCAAATGTTCTGAAGTATATTTATCTTGGAGCCAGCCTACAAAATTGCATTGTAATCTCAATTTAATTATTTTCTAGAACAGGATACGGGTACGATACGATACGAATTTTATTATTGAACCAGCACAGGGGGCTTGGGACTAGAAACAGGGAGGGGGAGGCGGTAAAAGGAATAACATTACATTTGTCCTTTTCAGGACCAATCTCTTACTTACAAACACAGGTTTTTTCTCTCTCTCTCTCTCAGTAATTAATATTACAGCCCGAATCATAACGGACTGAAATTTATTTGAACCAGCACAGGGGCTTGGGACTAGAAAGCGGGGAGAGGGGAGGGGTATGTTTTTTGTCGTTGGCGACCCTGTGCGACATGTTACTAATTTTACACTTCTCAGTAATTAACATTACAGCCCGAATCATAACGGACTGAAATTATTTGAACCAGCACAGGGGCTTGGGACTAGAAAAGAGGGGAGAGGGGAGGGGTATGTTTTTTGTCGTTGGCGACCCTGTGAGACATGTTACTAATTTTACACATCGGTAAAAGGAATAACAGCCCGAATCATAACGGACTGAAATTTATTTGAACCAGCACAGGGGATTGGGACTAGACGGACTGAAATTTATTTGAACCAGCACAGGGGCTTGGGACTAGAGAGAGGAGGGGTGTTTTTTATTTCAGTCCGTTATCATTCGGGCTGTAATGTTAATTACTGAGAAGTGTAAAATTAGTAACATGTCGCACAGGGTCGCCAACGACAAAAACAATCCCTCCCCCCTCTTTCTAGTCCCAAGCCCCTGTGCTGGTTTCAATAATTTCAGTCCGTTATTATTCGGGCTGTAATGTTAAAAAAAAATTTAAAAAATTTAAAAAAAAATTTTTTCATAGGGGGAAGGGTGAAGGGAGCTGATGTTAATTTTTTGGTGCTTTTTATAGAAGTTTCCCCTTTCGGAAAGATGGGTTGGCCCTGAAAAGGGCCTTTGGAATATGTAAGCGATTACATCGTTGGGGGCTGTTGGTGTTGTCTTCTCACAGTACACACCGGGCATGTCAAGGCTATGAATTCACACACTAGGGGTTTGTAAGCGTCCGCACACGCTGGTATTTGGGCATGTCGATGTATACAAGCTACACACAAGGCTTGATGCCCACAGGGGAAAATAGCGTATTTGGCGAAGTGGTTACAGCATTCCACGCAGTGTAAATAGGAGGCTGCTTGGCGTTCTGTGTTGGATGCCAGTGTTGTTCTTATTGCGGAAGCGTAGTGAATGACGTCTTCGTTTTCTTTTTGGCTTATTTTTCTTGTATTCTCTCTTATTCTCTTTTTTCTTGCATCTTTTCTGTTTTTTCTTGCCTCTTTCCTATTTCTACTGCTTCTGGCGTCTTTTCTACCGCTTCTGGCGTCTTTTATACCGCTTCTGGCGTCTTTCCTGTTTTTTCTGTAGTCTTTCCTGTTTTTTCTTGAGTCTTTCCTTTTTTCGGGTACTGTGGTTTTTAAGTCTTTCCTCTTCTCCTCATCTTCTCCTTCTCCTTCTTCTTCTTCTTCTGTGTCGGTTTCGGTTTCGGTTTCGGTTTCGGTTTGTGTTTCTTCTTCTTCTTCTTGTTGTGCCGTTTCTCCTGCTTTTTCTTTAGCTTGGGGGCTTTGTTGTTGTTGTTTCAACATAGTTTCTAACACGCGGTCTATGTCGTCAAAACGTTGGTATTCGACTGGGGTAAGATCCGGTGTCGCTGCTGGGAAGTCACTAAGATGCGGTGTGGCTGCTGGTGGACGGCCTCTCGTTTTAATGTGCATGCTCCATTTCTCTGGTTAACTTAAAATGCACTGCGCGCAGGCCACTTGTTTTTTTATTATCACGTTATTGTTATGACGTTGTTGTTCTGACGTTCATTGATGTTGAATAAAAATTGATGAAAAAACACAAAAAATGATGGGGGTTTGACTTCTTTTTTTATTTAAGTCCACAAGAAGGTATAGAATAGGTACAAATAGAATAGTAGTGGTGGTAGGATTAAGGTACAAAAAAGTTCTGTCAGGAGTAGGATTCGAACCTACGCCAGCTCTTCGCCGACCAGCACTTAATACCGGCGCCTTAGACCACTCGGTCATCCTGACTTTTACATTTGTGTATCAACAGTTATAGTTCGACATTGTTCACAAGTCCAAGTAAGTGGTGCTCACACCATCGGCCAACACTTTCCGTTTCGGGTAAAAGAAACTAAAGGCGTCTTGTTGCTGAATGTACGTCCGCATCTGGTGGTCCACCACCCGAAATCCTCGGTTAGTGCCACTGGCACTGGCCTGGCTTTGCAGCACGTTCAAGTACAAGGCTTTGTCGATGTTGGGATCGCGCCGGCTCACCCCTTTGCAGCTAAACTTATTTTGGTCTCCTCCTCCGTAACAGTAATACGTCTTGGAGAGACCAATCATAGCATCCCCACTCCACTCCAGCTTGAACAGGCCCGGCGTACGCTTATCGTACTGGTAATGGTCACGTCGAGGTAGCCACTGGTCGCGTTCCGCTTCATACTGGGTACGTAACTCCGGTTTCACCAGGGACTCACAATCCGCATTAGAGACGGCCATGTAGGCCGAGTCGGTATCCATCTCCATGAGTTGCCAGTCTGATGGATTAAAATACACACCCATGAAATCATAGAGAAACTGCAGCATCCTCAGCTTGGCCACCTGATATACCATACATCCAATCTGCAGGGGTAGGTTGTAACGGATAGTCTTCTTGGCTGAAGTGACTTCATAGGTCTCGTCATCGATGACCTCCACGGACCGAAACAGAGGAGAATTCACTTTTTTGCGGGCTTGGGCAGTAGTACAAATGTTCACGTTGACGTGCTTATCCTGGTTCGTAACCGTTTTTCCATAATAACCATTGTCAGTCAACTTCCAACATTCACCGATGATGGCCTGACTCGGGTATTCATCACCTTGACGACGGGCCGACGTCACAATGTCGGCATTCTCCGCAAAACAAGCGTCGGGTACGTACTGTATCACTTGGTATATTTGGGTAATTTCCAAACCGTGGTTCATGTACCACTGCAGTAAGGGAGTGCCCAGCAAGATTTTCTCGGCCCACATACTACCAATCAACATCCGTCGAGGTTGAGGCAAACACTCGTGTTGCTCCGCATAGGTCCTCATGGTGTCCCCAATATCAGCCCGACCCACCAGCGTATTCTTAAAGATGGGAGGGCACTGGGCGAAGAGAGGCTTGAGAGTGTCGGGAACATGCAAATCACATTTGACAAAGCCGTAGAGGTGCCCCGAACGAATGGCGTCGAACATCTGTGACAGACTCAGAAGTCGCTGACGACTCAAGGGGTACTCGCGCTCTTTTACGAAACGTCGTAAATGGGGCAGGGCCTGGCACATGGTGTGAAATTCACACTCCCACATTTCAATCAGATGGTATCCTCTCTCTTTCACATAATCACCGTTCTCCACCACTTCTTCCCGTAATTCTTCCGGTGTTTTTCCACGTCGTTCGTTGAAGTGTCCAGCGCTGAAATGGCATCCGTGGCCGTGCCAATAGCAACCGTAAAATTGGAATACGGTGGGTGTGCTACCCACCAGGGCAAACCCATCGACGGGAAGTCGACGATCTCCTATGCGCTTCTCTGTGGCGTTGGTTTGGTGTCGTATATAAATTGCCCGTCGATAGGCTTCCCAATCCAACCACTGATCAGCCAGATGCTTGTAGGGTGTACGTTGCGGTGTAAAATGCCGATCTTCCGCCAACCAACGTGTATAATGGCCACTGGGCATAGGTTGGGCCAGAGACCACAGGTACAAGGCATTCGCATCGAAACCGATGATCTTAGCACAGGGTTTTCCACTGGGGAGAATAGTGACGTCCTTCTCGTGATAACGGTGAAAAATAAGACTCGGTCCGCCGACAATGTTCTGCTTTAGACAATCATGCATGTCTGCATCTTTTTGCTGTATCAGGGAGAAGTACGTAGAACACTCTTGAAAAAGATGGCGAAGCGCCAGACCCGGTAAACTCAAGCACTCCTTGAAGATATCGATGTGCATTTGGCGACGAAATAGTTGCACCATTTTCTCGGCCGCTTCCAGGAAAGGAACCACATCTAGGTTATTATACCATATCAGGAAATCTCGCAAGGTGTGCATATGTTGATCGTTCCATACCTGCTGTAGTTCCGGGTACGTGTCTTCCGGACATTCCACTTGCTTCAAATCATCAAAGAAGGCGTCCCGGGGTGGCAACTGTGTTTCCTGCAAACGGTCGAGCGTTGATATATACGTGTAAGGGAACCTGCCTTTGGTTTGTGCACAGTTATACGCCTTGTATGCAGTGATGTGGTAGTGAGGGCCATATGATTATTGATCTTCTTGATGATGGACTTCATGGTATTCGACTGGGCCAAGTAGGGGTAAAGAAATTCCTTCACCATGTTCAAATCATAGCGTCCCGAGTTGAAACCTAGCACCGGTAACTGGCCTAGATATTGTAGGAAGCGCACTTTCAATTTCTCCGCATACGGTTTCGGTAAATGCACATCCTGCGACTGCAGGGGCTGCGACTCGGGCTGCGACTCGGGCTCCGACTCCGACTCGGACTCTTCATCGTCACTAAACGCTACACCCGGTATAGGAATCCGATCGTCCAGCTGGTCCAGTACGTGCTGGAACTTGGACATCAATAGTTCTGTACTAGCCGCACTGACTTCCTCTAAATACTCCATCATGCGGATGATCAACTCATGGGAATCCCCCGTGGACACGAAACATACCGGTGCAGCGTCATAGCCAGGTACGTTGCTGGAAATACTCACACTCAGAGGAATATGGCGCTGCGTCCACTGCGTTTTCGCTGAAAACATGTCCATGGGTTCCAACAGGGCCTCAAAATCGTAACACGCCCGGTAGGGAAAATAACGATCCACCTCCGGTATGATCACACCCTCATCGGCCAGTTCCTGGAAAATAGTAGGCGTATTATGAAAAACACCACCCGGATATACTCGCTTGACACTGTTGTCACAGATTTTCTCGTGGCGATGTAAATTGGTGGAACGGTGAAACACCCGATGGCATTGGGCACAACTGAAAGACTGAGCGTACTGACTCATATTGTTGATCAGCGAAAAATGACTCACGCCATTGTCGTCGAACACATTGACTTTCATTGTAGCAGCATACCGTTCTGTTGAACGACGAACCAATTCAGCCACAAATGTATCCTCCTCGCATCGTAATCGGTATGCAAAGATATTGATGTTGAACAGTGTTTCCACGTCATCCAAATTCTTGAACGGAACTCCACGGAAGTGCCGCTTATCCAAGTCTTGCTGCTGTAAATACTATTCCCAATAGTCATTGGCCACTCTGTCACAACGGTTGGGGTTACACTCGTCCACATGCACGGCCAAACACCGAAACAGACATTTCCGGTCTTTGTAGGGCCCCTGTTGCCCTCCTGTTAATGCATACAGGCCTTTTCGACGAAGCAACCACGGGGGTAGTAGTACAGGAGCACCGATAGGATGATCTCTCATTTTCGTGACGAAAAATGTGACGTTGGTCACCATTTCCACAAGCCATTGGGTATTGGGGCGTTGCAACCGGGCCCATTCCAATGGATCCAACGTAGTCAATTGGTCGAGGAGTGGCTGCAGAGAAATCGCATCCGTCACCGTGAACGGCTGATCAAACACATAGGTATTATTGCTGGGATAATAATACCGCACCTGGTGCCGTAAAATGTACCCGAATGTCATATTCAACTTGAACGCTGTCACCTGATCTGTGAAAATGTTCTCGGCATAGGTAGACAAATACGTGAGGTCCTGCAGTCGATAGTTATACAAGTCCAATAGACGACGGTGACGGTGAAAACAATGGCGTATGGTAGCCCAATGACGTCGATAAATGTCCCTGACACGCTCGTCTTCAGGCAAGACTTCAACCGGAGGTGCTGCTGGGTCCCAGGGAAAATCTTCTCCACGTCTCATGCTTTCGTCTCATACAAGCGAATAGGCAAGCAGGCAGGCAGGCAAGCAGGTAGACAGGCAGGCAGGCTGGTCACATGAGTCAGGTAGGTAGTGCAATGAATACACCCCTAAAAATCGCCTCCTTTTATACGTTTTTCTACAATCCGCCATCTTAAACCCACCACCCACCCACCACCACAGCCGCCATCTTAAACCCACCACCCACCCACCACCACAGCCGCCATCTTAAACCCACCACCCACCCACCACCACAGCCGCCATCTTAAACCCACCACCCACCCACCACCACAGCCGCCATCTTAAACCCACCACCCACCCACCACCACAGCCGCCATCTTAAACCCACCACCCACCCACCACCACAGCCGCCATCTTAAAACCACCACCCACCCACCACCACAGCCGCCATCTTAAACCCACCACCCACCCACCACCACAGCCGCCATCTTAAACCCACCACCCACCCACCACCACACATGATCCCATGTGACACAATACTCGCTTCTGATTGGCTGTCGCGTGACGTCACAGAGGTCATATGCAAATTTCTGAGGTCAATAGACATGTATTTACTCTTTGTATACTACTTGCCTTATCACAATTTTCGTTTGCTACAATACGAAGAGAGTATAGGCGGAAGATCCCACATTCAGTATTCAACCATCCCCAACAAACTAATTTGCTCGTCATGTCCTCTCCAAGACCTTTTTTCTGTAGAAAGTTAACACCCTGTTCGGGTCCAAATCCATAGAAGTGTGACACGAAAATGATTTGTAAAGCTGGACCATGCCTGCGAGACGTACGTTTCTGGTTTCTCTTTTACGGGACTGCGATCCATTGTGTTTTCCAGGTAACAGAAAATCGTAAAAGCTATAATTGTATACTCTAGGTAACAGAATTGAGAAAGCTATTTACAGCTCCACAGTAACAGTTCACGGCGATTTTACACAGCGCATAACATGTATGCACGTATGGAATCTATTGTGCCATTGTGCCGTCGGGGTCTTACTATCTCACTAATAAAAATTCCGCGCTAATTATCGAAAGTCCTATTTCGAACGACACTTAAGACTGACAAATCAGGACGGTATAAAAGGAAATACTCAATAAAGCACAAACTCTTCTCTTTGCAAGGAAGAAGCGATAAACAGTTTGGTTGTCACACACTGAACGTGAATGGTACGATCGTAGTGTGCACGGCCGCTGGTACTACGCTTTGTAGATTGTGATCAATTCGGCTTAATCCGTGTCTAGGAATGGCATGAGCATCGCGTATTGCAATATAGTCGTTGTGTTCATATGAACACAAGATATTCGTTGTGTTCATATGAACAGTCGCAACGCGTGACTGAGATACAATACACTCTCGAAAATTCGTTTGAATTAATTCTACCAGACCTGGAGGGAGCCATTAAAGCTCTTTCTGTCTTATATTCGGAATTACAAAAAAATTGAGAGGTGACACTCCTTGACTTTGTAGACTATCATATTGGGGTTATTTTGAGTCTATTTACATAAGCCCCCGAACACAGGGTCATGGGTGAATACAAAACGGCGGCCATGTGGAATACCATAAGGTGAAGTTTTCCTTTAAATTTCCTGTTTTTCTGCAAGGAAAACTGGACAAAAACTAATTTTTATTTCACATCAGATTAATCTTTACTAATTTATGATGCAGTCACGCCATCAAAGCGACCGTCTTGGATATTTTCACACATTGACTCAAGGGTATTGTGTAGTAAAGTTTCAGTCAGTCCCCTAGGTCAAAGGGTGAGAAAATATTTAGAGTGGGACGAACTCATCCCCACCCCCAGTCCTGGACAGGTCCTAAAAAGCCCAGGAAAAGGTAGGGTTAAAGAATGCTGGTCAGCGATCTGATGATTGCACCATCAGAATGTCTTGTCAGCATTATTGAAAATACTCTCATGTAAGTAACTACAGGGTTCTTTTTATAGTTTCTTGCCAGCTTGAAATTGGACACTCGTGAACATGGTCTTTCGATTATGCACGCGAAAATTCTTTATGAACAACGGCTGTTTACTAAATGTCTGATCTGGCACTTGTATCCAATGCTGATACAAGGCTACAAGAGGGCCGACATCAATGGTGACGTGATCTATTGATACGTTCATAATGACGAAACCTCCCCCAAAACCACCAGCATGTGAATTTGCCTTATTTTCATAGCAATGTTTGTATTTACTAGCGTATAACCCGTCATTTGAACGGGAATTTGCCCTGTTTGACAATCCGTTACTTACTGGGATCTGCTTCAGATACAACCCTGGGCATCTATTAATAACGAGATATAAACTTGCACATGTCATGTTACAGTACGCACAGCATGTTCTTGGTTCCAATGGGTGTTAAATGTCTATTTTGTTTTGATATATTTTTCTCGGTTCAAGTCGCTTTTCCCGACCCCATTCGCTATGCTGACTCCCCCCGCCAACGACCCTACATGCAGCTATCTTAACAAAATTTCACGACATTTTCAAAATTCTAGCCTTACCGACCAGAGAAAAAGTGCATGTTCCCGGCCTTCGGTGGTTGTTAAAATGCCATAAGTGAATCTTCATTGATTCCACAGCTATCCCGACGACGTTTCACGATCTTGAGCGGACAAACTTCATGTTCTGGGGTCTCGGCCAGTGGTCGTTAAATGCCTCTTTTCACTCTCCATCTTCCATCCCCTGCTGCATCCCATTATAGGTTACTACCCTGCTTACATTTCAATGACAGCAGATGGGCTCGAACATTCTTCAGTATGTATATTCCCGGCCCACTGCGCGCGTATGTATACCCCTTTCCTTTTTTTTATATTTTTGCTGATAAAGTTTCTAGGCCTTGACCAAAATAAAAAGGGTGCCCTTTATTAACTTTTTTATGTTAAGCATACTCCAGTACTCTCCTGACGAAGTGTCACAATATTTCCTCCAAAACCCGTGGCCGTACAGGTCGGACAAACAGAGACCGATAATTACATTAATCCAATCTTAATCAACGCCGTTTTATATTGTTGTAACAATACATGCACAGTAGAAAAGTATGATATTACTTTACCAACTTGATACAAGTTCAAGTTCAAATTCTTTTTTTTTTAAGTGGAAGGTTTATAACACTCAATAACATACAATGTATATCCAACGAACCCAGCCTTACAAGGGCTTATCAACCACTTTCATACATATGTGAAGACATTGGTCACGTCGAAACCAGCGCATCCCTCCTTTTACAAAAAGCTCTTTTAACAAAACAACAATTTTTTTGTGTGTATTTCTCAAACAAAATATTTAGTTTGTCCCCAGTAGAGTCGTAATTTTCAAACAAAACGTCTTCTATTAAAAACATTGTCTCATTTTCGTAAAATGAGCAGAAGAAAATAAGATGTATTTCATCTTCCACACTATTGGTATCATAACAACTGCAAATTCTATCTTCAATCCCTTCTCCTGGAAATCTACCAACTTCTATTCTTGATACATGTATATAACTGCACTTTGGACATGAAGAAGTATATCCAATGTACATGTATTCTTTGTGAGGCGTTTTTTCACAGTATTTCAAGCATCTCCCATTAAAATTAACTCACGTTGTCACAACCCTGTTGCGGAACATTTTGGATAGCATGTTGATATAGAATGTTAATATCTAACTTGCTTTCCATATAAGAGTGAATAAAACATGATTCTTAGTGCATCATTAAACATATATCGAATGGAAATGATCAACACACAAAAAGGAAAATCACGATAGATTAGTTATCGCCTACCTGATTGTCCCGAATCGCCCGAGTTCTATGTTCCTGGAATTCAATACCACACTAGAGACTTTCCATTATTTTTCACCAAGATTTATAGATACGACCGTCCCATCAGCGGCCAATGACGGAAAATCGAACTTAGTGACGACCGCTAACTCCACCAGGTAAATTCTTATACGTCACCTTTTATATACAGGTGATAACGAGAGCCTGGGCTCATTGCTTATGTTAATAGCAGCTTGGTCTGTATATAATTTATTAGACATTTGCTCGAATGGATAAGATGAAAAACTGTCTGCTCCATTAACCTTATTATAGCTGTAAAATGTCTCGTGTGCAGTAAATATGATGGCATAGACTCAGTAGAACCCAGTAGAAAGTAAAGCGGTACAACTTGTCATGGGCACGCATAGGATTGCAACTACTCAAAACCATATTCTAGTGAACCAATGATATAAGTAAAAGACATCATTTATTCTATCGTTTACGTGGGAATGGGGGAGGCAAGTAAAAAGTCCCTAAACTCATTGCGCAATGATTCGTAGTCTGCTAACAGAGAACCTAAAAAACTGTTTAATGGAAGAAGTTGGGTAGTATTGAAACTGTGTTTATCTGAAAGTAATCGCAGTTATTTCCGCTTGTGTTGGTGCGCGGTGGGGTGATCACGTCGTCCAAGATGTCCTCATGAAAATATACAGTAGAACAATGATTAAGATAAGCAAAACCTCTGGGAATCGCTTGTTTTCTGTGGGATATCTTTGATTTCTTTCATATGATGACACCAAGAAATGACAGTTATGAGAGGCAATATTCACATAATATCGAGGTGGATGACGTCAATTCCGGCAAATTGAAAAATCTGGCAATCTTAGAATGGCGAATGCTTTCTTGGTATAATGCCCAGATCATCAATCTGTTTCACTGTACTGTCTGGTTATAAACCCGTTTTTACTTGGTATGAAGTACGTTTCATTGGTATATTAGAACAAAATAGAGTCATGAGGCTTAGTAAAAAGAAGAGAAGGATTTCTACTCAAAAATAATAAAGCATCAGAGAGGGCGGTGATCATTCTAATATGCACATGTATTGGATATTCTGGCAATTCTTCAACAATATGGGTCAGGTTACGCGCAATGCAACGGACTACATATCAAAGCAATGAACAATGGGCTAGGCTGTAGCATACACCGTCAGAAACGTGATTTCTCCAAAGTTTGAAGGCCCAGGGAACCATTAAGATATATCATCAGTCTGCTCAATTTTATAGAACAAATAAACCAATAGTAATACTTCAACGCCAGGGCGCCACCTTGGCTAAGTTCTAAAACATTTGAATAAATCCCCCCTAACACCTGGCGGTAAACCGTTTTACATGAATTTAGCATGGGACTGAATGGGTCGAATATCTCATTTTTAAAAGAAAAAAAAGACGATCCAATAGGACACTCTTTTATGCGGCCAAATTATTATTTTTTTTGTATTCCTTCGTGCTGTATCTACAATAGTAGGGCACACTGCTGATATTACAAGGAAAGTTATAAGGAAAGTCTTTACAAATACCGTACCGTCTAATGTCAAGTTAATGAAGACGGCGCGCCCTGCGCCGGGTCAGTGGATTGTTGCACCTGACATACGAAAAACTCGCTTAGATGTGACGTTCCCACTTTTTTATATACGATGTAAGTTGGTAAAGTCAGAACTTAATCTCTTTAATTCCGAATAAAAACACTGTTTCGTATACATAAAATACCGAAGTTTTATATTTTTACCGCTTACAGGCAAATGACGTAAAACAGCGTCAACTGTTTTTGGCTTGTTCGTATACATTTTAGCATGAACGTTTAGATATATGTAAAATATGACATCTAAAAAACGAAAAAATATTTGGATTAAATACCCCGGCAGATATGGTGACTTTGAAAACATTAGATTCGTTTGGGTTCAAGGTGTCCTATTTTAGATATATTAAAAAAATGATCCATTTTGTATACGCAAAAAAGTCAAAAACATGCGAAAGCCCAATTTCAAGCGTCCCTGTTTTATATCACCTTTGACTTCGAGCGTTAACAATAGCACACTTGAATGTTTTGTCTTTACGACAGCTTTTAGTGCAGAATTATACGAAAGTAACGTTTGACTTTACACCTAACGGAGTTTTCATATATGTTACCGTCACTACTCCTCTGTTGCAAGACCTTTCCAATCTAAACGTTTGTGTTATAGGCTGACTTTGCTATTACACTGGAGCCATCTGAAATATAGCAGCCATTTTGAAATAATTTCAAGTTCCATACTCGTGTATATTTGAGAAAAACGTTTCCAGATTTCTGGAGCTCATACTCGTTCGTTTTCTTGTAAAGAGGGTTTTCTGAAAGTTGGTATTATCATCATAATAATCGCATGTGATGTTCTGGTCAAAAAATGATGCTTTTGTCCAGAAAAGCTACCTCACTAATACATCTATGTCGGTTGTAAACTCTAAATTTCAGTTACGTGTTTTGTTACCGAACACGAATTTTCCATCATTGTTGTCTAGATTTGATTCTGAGTTTTGGTAGGGCAAACACAGACATCACGCGCATTCCTCCTCTGTTAATAATCCGAATACATTTCAATATTCAGCCGGCGTCCATTAGAGAATTTTTGTGCGCAAAATCCAAAGATCGCATTCGTATAATATCATTGATGTGGGAAGAAAAGATCACAATGTTTCAGTCGTGGACAATTTCTTCTGGTGCAACCAAAATAGCAATAGGGGTGGGTTAACCAGTCTGTTAAATTGATTGACCCGAAATGGGGTCTACGATGAGCGAACGTTTATAAGCTGGCAGCTGCGAATTGTAACTGGTATTTTGACTGATTGAGCGCATATAAGCAGTAAAACTTTTTTATTCAATTAACTCATCCCGACCGCTATTTTATAAATTAGTTCGGCTTCGGGTTCGCATTCGAGCTATTCATGCTAGCCTAATCTTTCAGTCTATGGGTGTTTTAGGTGGTCAAAGTTTTTCACATTGTGCTTATATATCTGAGAATAAATATTTACGCAAACTTAGAACATACTAAAGAGGAGTAGTTTCTGATCATCACAATGGAAATTTAATCCAAGAATTCTGCATCCATAGGCAAAGACGAATCATATCAATTCAAAATGAATATCTTTAAATCTACACTTTATGTTCGAGCCTACCTGCAATTTGGAATTTGTGTTTTCTGTTTTCCATTAACATGCATTTTATTTTCACTAATCTATATTGCCAGGAATCCGCATGTTGAAGGGCCCTTTCTTGTGGCTAATAATAATCAGTAACTAATGTGGTAAATATATAAGCGTGGTAAATATATTTTTCTGAGGTTGTACATTATGGGCACTCTAAAATGTCTTCGAAATTCATGTTATTTTTGATACGAAGAATACCTTATGTGAAATACCGCGGTCAAAATATCTTATTTTTTAATTCGCTCTTATTTTAAGTTATACTTTAATCTTAGACGGTTATATATATATATATTGGTGGCTTTACATTCAACTGTTTTGCATGCGCAATTTATTGTTAACCCTTTAATAGAACTTTTTAAAAAAGGACACAACAGCTTCCCTTCTTCTATTTTATAAATAGGCCGGTGCTCAAAGAAGTTGAATGCGAAAAAGGTAGTGCTATTATGAAGGTAAGATTGTTTAGATCATTGAGGATTTACTGTTTTCCTACTATGACCTTGGTTTATATCAAAGAATTACTTCACTCTATATTTTCGTGCTCCCGCAATCGTGAGATCACCCTGAACGTACGCTTTACTGCCCCCCTGAAGGCCTCAGCTACGCAATGAACACGCCAAAAGTTCCACTACACCCTCTTACGCACACCCGCAGTTGCACTCTATTACACTTCGTACCCCTATATGATACATCCCAAACCATGTAAAAGACCAGAATGTTTACGGATTTCTCATAACGAAATATTGTACCTTGATCAGATCAAAATTATTCATCCACAAACATAATTGGAACCTTTATACACCTGAACGGTTCGTCAGCTATTTGAAGAGGTGTAGTGTATCGACACCTGATTAAATCGAATCCATTGAATCGAAATAATGAACGGACTTGAATCAATAGGTAACCGGAAGGGAATTACCATCGCGTACAGTGATCAGCTTATTTACCTGGCTTCATTTCGCTCACTTGTGAACCGGATGTCATCAATGCCTGTCTCTATATCCAATTACAAGGCTGATCTATATCAGATGAAAGCTCCCAAGTTCCGATGATCATACGTTCGAACTGGTAGCTGGTAGTCAAACAGGCCCTTTGGCGTCTAAATTTAAACGTATCGTAAAAGGCATGCTCTTAATCGAGTTTGGGCACCAATTTCATAATCACAGAATGCCGGCTTTCACAGCGCGTGTATTTTGCTCTGTGTCATGCAGTCAAAGAACGCAAAAGGGAATCCAACATCCACGTCTCGTATACCTTACCATTTTCGCTTCCGGTCAGTGATTGCGCTTCAGCGCGTACGAAGGATAATTACCACTTTCTGATAATTATTCTCTGTCTGATCTAAAAATTATCATTTGATGTTTAAGGTAACCATGGAAATTAATTCTTAATAAATTGATTCTTAATAACACAAGGATGTCCGCTAGTTCAAAACATCTTTACGTTCCATGATTGTTTTCGACTAATTGTGATATTTTATGCCCTTGTGCGTTCTAATTTGAAGGCGACAATTAGCATAAATATTGAGATAATTTGGATATATATATATAACAAATCCGGTGCTCGTCAAAGAAAATTGGTTTCAGATGATTCGGTTTCAGAATTCATTTGATGTAACTGTACAGTTACTGTGGATTGAAGTTGTATTTATATTTCAATTGAACTCTGCATGTCTCACTCGCCAAAATATGCATGCGCATATTCGGAGAGGTTACGAGGTCATTGATGCCTTTCGGCTGATCTTCGACCTAACGAATTCGTACTCTGTCATGGCTTTGTCAGATGAAGCATGACTGGGGATGACATTCAAAGGTAGAAGTATAGTTGGAGATCCGAAAAAAACAACACTAGAATAAATGACAAACAAGTGATATTATTGCGTATTCGCACAAAAGACTATTTGTAATTGCAGTTGTTCAACATTATCCTTCGGTTATGCGAAAAAAGATATTGCGGATGAGATGTGTTCAGTGTTTTCGTTATTTTGGGATTACACTATCTTAGAATAGCAAAAAAATTGGTCCAGTTCGGTGTGGCATTCGAACCAGCGACCCCAGAGTCAGGCACCTAATCGCCAGCACTGTATGTCGGTGATCTAAATCACTCGGCCAACGGGCCTCCCACAAAAATAGGCGGTAGCAGACCGGTAGTCTTGAAAGCGAACATACAGTACCCCTCTGATGATCGTAATGATCCAGCTCCCACAGCTGAACAGATATATTTTTTATCATTTAGAAAGTGATCGTATAACAGTATTTTCGTTATTTTGGGATTACACTGTCTTAGAATAGCGCAAATTCTAGTGCTGAAAAATTGGTCGAATTCCGTGCGGGATTCGAACCAGCGACCCCAGAGTCAGACACCCAATCGCCAGCACTGTATGTCGGTGATCTAAACCACTCGACCAACGGGCCTCCCACAAAAATAGGAGGTAGCAGACCGGTAGTCTTGAAAGCGAACATACAGTACCCCTCTGATGATCGTAATGACACAGCTCCCACAGCTGAATAGATATATTTTTTATCATTTAAAAAAAACGAAAATACTGTTATACGATCACTTTCTAAATGATAAAAAAATATATCTATTCAGCCGTGGGAGCTGTGTCATCACGATCATCAGAGGGGTACTGTATGTTCGCTTTCAAGACTACCGGCCTGCCACCTCCTATTTTTGTGACCGAGTGGTTTAGATCACCGACATACAGTGCTGGCGATAAGGTGCCTGACTCTGGGGTCGCTGGTTCGAATCCCGCACGGAACTCGACCAATTTTTCAGCACTAGAATTTGTGCTATTCTGAGATAGTATAATCCCAAAATAACGAAAATGCTGTTATACGATCACTTTCTGAATGATAAAAGAGATGTTTTCAGTCTATTCAGTCGTATATCTTAGCATTTCTCGAATAATTTTCTCGATATATCGCACTGATTTTATCATTTAACTCCCTCTGTACCGGCATATTTAACAGTTCCAAGCTGGTATCAACACTGTCATGAACATGAATGAAGCGAATATATACTCATCATCGTCTACATAGTTTCAAAGATTATACTCAAAGCTTTCGAACAAGATATAATATGATGAAAATATTTATCCAGAAAGTCAACGACAGGCAATCATTGAACTATATTGTACCGATACGGTACAGAGAGGGTTAATGATACTACCAATGCTACAAATAGGTTAAATAAAACATATAGAGAAATAATACACATATTTTGGTGAAAGGGCACCTCTAGCTCAGATACAAGTATCATATCCGTAATTCACTGCCAGCCGTCATCCATACAGAATGTAAACGTCCATTCAAAAGATCGTATTTCTAAGACAGCAAATGCACCAAAACTCCAAGTAGAGATAAACTAACGGAGAATCGGTCTCCAGTTTCTATATCAGCAAGATATCGTGAGATACCTGACATACCTATCGTCAAATCAGTAAGATAGTTATACATCTGTATTCGCTTGGGCAAATACAGGCCTCTCGCGTACAGTTTGACAAATACACACAGGTAGTCAAAGATCGCCAGACCTCACCTTGATAAATACAAGTGGTTATAGACAAGGCTGGAATTCATTTGACTATCACGCAGACATGTTGCTTTATAAATGAACTTTTTCAAATCCCAAATTATTTTCTGCTTCTTCCTCTCATCGCTTATAAATCGCTTATGAATACTTTTGGTCACCTCCAATAATAGGGTTTGATCATATTACTACGCAACTTCACACATAGCGGACATTATATTATGGCCAGTGTTTCTTAAGTTCTTCCAAAACGCAGGAATGTCGCTTCAGATCTGACATTCCGTTGGCAAACATCAAACAGACTGTCTGGGCCTTTAACTACAATACCTTTATTTGCTCAACGTTGCTCAACTGTGCAATCCATTTTTTCAACAGCATTTCTTTTAAGCTACGCCATCTATCTACTTTCTATTTTATCTGTCGATTATTCTACACCTTTTTAAATACATATTAAACACAACCACAGAACAAACACTATTTTGTCCATCGATGTCACACTTTCTCTTGAAACATCTCTTTGCTTTATCCATACAATCAAAACATATGTCTTACAGTTTTCCCTATGGTAAAGCTTATCGGGGGTTGAGTATCGCACTCAATGATTCGTCTGCGGTAATATCGATTTGAAAATGCGTATTGAGTAACTGCTGCAATATGATGTTCTCACATACAGAATTCAGTTGCCTGCTGATATGGATTTTTAGCGTATTAATTACTGTGTTCGCTATACAGTGCAATGGAGGTGAGGACATATAAAGGCGTAATCTCACGAGAAGTCAATTGACATCTCGCGAGATTCATATGGAAAGTTTGGCTGATATTATGAATACAATTGCCCAAAAGCGATTCATTGATGTTATGAAGATCGCCCTGGCGAATGGTGAACTTAACAACAACCCTGGTGAATGGTGAACTTAAAAACTACCCAGGTGAATGGTGAAATTAACAACTACCCTGGTCAATGGTGAAATTAACAACTAGGTATTGGAATGAAAACATCGTTTATTGCGTCATATGCTTGAATGAAGGGAAACTGATCGGTGAATCACTGGTCCCGTTTGGGTACTGATTGAGCTATGCACAACATGAGAATTCCTTGTACCGGAGCACGCGTAGTCGACTCTGTCGGATGCAAGTGGCCGGGACATTACCTCCCTTATATGCGTTGTCATTTTTACCTGTATATGGCGAGATTCTGCTGGTGGACGTTTCGTCCCCGAGGTCCGCCACCTGTATAGACCTTTTGGTATTTGATATATGTTGGGAATGTGGGAAGTTGATGCTGGGTCGACATCGGACCTTACAGACTAGTCTTTTGTTTTAAATGACGTTATCTTCATCTGACGACGATACAGCTCACCAATCCCCAGTATACGAGTTGTCACAGTGACACAGCTCACCAATTACCAATTACCAAATTACCAAATTACGAGTTGTCAGAGCATTTGCATCATAGCTCTCTAGATTTGTATCTAATACCGCATATGCCGGTGCTAGGGGACGTGTGGTCATGTCATCCAAGTTGCCGGTGCTAGGGGCCGTGTGGTCATGTCATCCAAGTTTCCACATGAACAGGTACAATAAAAGCGTACCTGAGATACCACACATATCACGAATCGTTAGGTTCTTGGTATGTGCTTTAGAATAGGTTAACCAGAAGACTATACTGTGAAGTCATGTGGCTCTGTCAGTATGTCGGCACCTCTTCCCACTTCCCTTATATGCGTTGTAATTCCGACTTTGTGGAGAGGAAGTGTTTGATGAATGCCTTCGCGACGTCGTCGTAAGAATTAAGAAAATTGTAATGAATTTAGTTCGATATCATATTAGTTGTCGAGATGTAAAAGGTGGGAACAGTTGAACACGTCTAACGACTAAAAATCAACCAGAGAGAGTCTCCCTCTGAAAGCTGATAACGAACAAACAATTGACCAAAAGATTGAGATTTTGTTGGTTCGAAGAACATACACCACTTGTGAATCAGTCAGGAGTTGCCGCAAACCTTCGTCATCGTCCCCTATAGATATTACCTGCGATTGAGTCACGAGAAATCAAAACGGTTTGATTTAACCGACTCAAAATTAAAAAGCGATTACAGAGTTTTTATCACACATCATGACAGGTTATGGCGCCTTGTTTGGATATTTGTCCTCCATATTATGTTATATATATTCACGATGGCTGTTATAATTTCCGTTATATTTTTTCTGCGTTCGAAAATGGTGACAATTGTAACCCAATTCCCATTGTCTTTTTTATGGATCTTTTTTGTTCTTTTTGGATTCTTTGCCCCTAAATAAAAGATCTTAGGTCCCCCTCCCCCCTCCCCCTTTATATTATCACATTAAATAGAACCATTTTCCGCGAAAGCGCAATTTGAGAATACTATGGCTCGCAATGCCAGCACGGAAACAAAATATATAGTGTTATAAAATATTGAGGTAGTTACATTATCAAATGCTTTAAGGCAGTCATATAAAAAGTTTCTCTCACGCTACCGGATAAACAGTTCGTGCAGCGTTTGAATAGGTTCAATTCTGTTCCGCAATACTTCGGTTTCCCCTTTCCATTGAAGCTGACCATCCTTGCTCATATTGATTGAAGGTGCACGGAGTTCAAAGGATTTGTGAAAATAGAACCAGGTTGTGTAAAGGCGGCAACATGAGAGTCAACTCTGAATAATACATTACGACAAGACACGAGTCTCACAAAGAACCTATGGTTCGAGCGATGACTTTAACCATATTCTTGTGAAATTCATTTATTAATTAGGACCATAGACAGCGGTTTCCTGATACGTTCGACCCTTCCGTCCAAAATACCATTCTGGAAATTGATTTTTGGCAGTTTGCCTCTAATTCCAATCGTTGTCTGTTGCACCTAATGGAATCCACTTTTGTAGTTGATAGAAGATTCTCTATGTTTGTAGAAGATTCTCTTCGTCAAATCTCACCGCGATATAACCTTACTTACTGATCATCAAAAAAAGATCGATTTATAACCTAGAAACTAGCTAGTATATTCTGTATATTCAAGTATTGCCTACTTTGGAGCGTATGGAAGATAAATGATTGTCGCTGCATATTATTCTTCTATTTTGCAGCTTCTGTAACACTGAAATCTAGAAAAGTTCATCATTTCTCCTTGATATTTATAATCGACCACGTTTTAAGTAACATGTTAATCCTCTTTGTATATTACGCCATAGTTCCACGGTGCTTTGGAGTTACTATAAAAATCCATTGCGTCATAAATTGGCGTTCTCGTGGTCACAGGTCACTATAACCGTATACGGTCATAAAATATGTAAAGTTTGTTTCTATAATTTGGTTGGGCATGAGATGAGTCGACACCCACTGACCGCCTATTACCTATTGACTTCGTTTTCGGTGCGTGACATATCCGTGACCCATAGCTATCCTGACAAAAGTTCAGAGAAATCTGTCAAGATGTTAAAGGCGGCTCATGGAGCGAACAATGTGTGAGACGTCATTTTGGAAGAGTTGTCTCCCTTGAAAGCCATCGACGCTCTAACAATATCGTACTGACATCTGCACATAATGGGGCAGGTTTACTCATCGCACCTTTTATGTAAAAGTTGAATGAAAACACATGCGTTATATTTGATTCGTCAAAAGATACTAAATATTCACCCGAGAAAGCACACTTTTTCGTGTTCTCGTGACATTTTTGGAAATAAAAATTCGATTTTGCTCCCAATTCTCTCAATTACCGGCATTTCTATGAAGAAAAGGCATTTTTTCGTATTGTATCGCCAAATTGTGGACTCCAGATTGACGAGTACGAAGAAAAAATTCTGAAAAAAAAATACCGAAGGTTTTCACGTTTTCCTACAGTAACCAACACGGGCAGTAATAGTTAAAAAATAAGGGTAGATGAAAGGGCAAAATGTTTCCACCTTTTGATAAATGAGTGAGTGAGACGTATCGTCGTTTTCAACTGCTATCCGCCCACATCACGACGGTGCCTACATGTGCCAGCACTCACGAGCACCATCAGTTCCTATTATCCCGGACACTTATCAGCCCAACCAGTGCAGCATCCGGTCACCCATCTAAGCATTGACCGGGCTCATTGTTGTTTAACTTGATCTTGATCTGACGAGTTAAACGCCACATTAAAAGGGGGTGATGCCGGCATACTGAAAAGAAGACATATGACACCACAGACAAATATACTGACTGCCTATTTCTAAAAACATCACAAGAACCATACGAGGTCCCTGTGAGGATATGTATCCAGAAACCGAAGTGCCCAACGGGATATGCCGTACCCCACATATTGATAATAGTACATGTAATATAAATTATTCAAAAAGGGTTTTTACCTTGAACTCTTCAGTTCCCTGTTGATCGTCGTTTGCTGTTTCTTCGTGAATAACAAAACTAATTTCTAGTCGCTACAACTGAAATGCGCCACCTGTTCCAAGATTCATCTGAGCTAATATTTTAATTAGGCAATTGATTAACATGGCAGTCAAAGATGACGAGATTCGCTATTATTAGCACTGGGAGTTCTTTTTCGTCTTGTTCGTGCCTGAAGCTTTTAGTGAAAGACGCCTACTGACCACCTTGCTTTTATCGCACCTATTATGGATCAATTGCTCTTACTTGCATGCAATTAGAATAAACACAGGCCAACTTGTGTTAAAATGTTTTTGAATGTAAGTACTCATGGATGCCATTTTTTCTACAGATCCCACTGTGCATGTGCTTCGTGCTCTTTACTTCCATTTTCCTTATCTCCCTCAAAATCATTCTTACGCCCATTCACCATTTCGAATGTCTTTTCTTTACATAATTATATGCCTGCATTCAAGGATAGACATTTCTCTTTTGTCCTCTCAGGTGCAAATGATGTACACTTTTGCTTCTTTGTTGTGCTAACCATGTCGCAGTCGTAATTGCAATGAACTATCTGCCTTTTCGTTCAATCTTGCAATTTATTTCCATTAAGCTTGTTAGCTAACTGCCTGACTCTTTATAGCGCACAGTCATTACGTGCTTTTTATTGTCTGGTCCATCAGTGCATGCTGTCCGTTAGGATTGTATATATCACCTATGGCATATAGCAGGGAATTTCGGATCACAGATGATACTTAACCTTTACCTTCCGGTTATAGACCAGCATTGCATTTGCAACCCATAACCGAGAAAGAAATCGATTCCAGATAAGATATGAGAACAGTATGTGTCTCAAATTGCAATTCATATTAACAGAGGTCGACCTAAAAATATTCGTTTACTCATTCCGACTCAAATATATTCGGTAAAAATTCACTTTGACCCAAGAATTGTGTTAGTACGACATATATCAAGAGCATATAGGTATTCCAATGGGTACTAATTGTGCACCCATGTTGGCTGACCTTTAACCGTTCTCTTATGAATATGACTATATGCAGGCGCTTTCAATAATAGATCCATTCAAAGCCCGTTCCTTCTCATTCACCAAACGCTATATAGACGATCTTTTCGCTGTGGATAATCGCTATATAAATGATGCAGTGAATGATATATATCCACCTTCACTCGATTTGAAGGAAACTACAGATAGCCCTACAGGCACATCATATTCAGACCTATATCGCTATAAAAATGAAGCGGGCCTTCTCTCTCGTCGACTTTATGACAAAAGAGATGATTACAATTTCGATTTCGTAAACTATCCCTTTCTGGACAGTAATATTCCAGTGGGGCCTGTATTTGCCGTATACATAACTCGCCTAATAGCATTTGCTAGATCCGTGTTGAATGTGAAGATTTTATTCAACGTGTTGCAGAAAGTTATAAAACAGGGCTATACCACAAAGCGCCTCCACTCAAAGTTTCTCAAATTTGGAGATACATATCGCATGCTGATTGCAAAATACGAGCGTAGCGTGCAAGATCTTTTGCGTTACGTTTCGTAACTTGTGTCTAATTCCGCTTAACCCCGGGCTAGGGGCCGTAGGCACCCATGTACTTCAAGATTCTCATGGTGCTCATATAAACAGTCACAATCAAAGCGTGAATGAAATACATCATTCTTTAGATGACGACTTTGCAACGAATATTATGGATTAAGAATACGGATTTGATATTTCTGGAACATCATGATGTCTTGCCGGCATCATTGAAATCTGTTGGCCGCTTCTCTCTTGCAGGAAACTAGCCTATGTTTATGTATACTAAGATTGTATTTTTGAATTTCGTGCTAATACTGTTACATGGAATATGGATTAGGTCTTTGGATTATGGACGCGGATATTCTTTAATGGACGACGGCTGAATTATGAATGACGGACCAGACGCTTGTTATTAAGGGTCTAGATCCAAACAATCTCGCCCCAACACCTCGAAAAATGATTATGTCACGCCTATACACAAACTTGCGACTAAGGTTATTCTATACATGAATATAAAGTGAAAAAATGGATTATTCATTCGGACCCAACAATTTTGGGTCGGGATACCGAAGAAAATAGGCTAGTATCGTTATGTCTGCTAAACCAATCGACTCAATATTCTTCGAACCAGTAACATTGAACACCTGAATTGTTGGATGAAATGCCATAAACCTACATGTACCCAGCGTTCGCATCTTTTTCTCTTAATCGTGCATATGAAGAACATATAGATGAAATCATCTAGACCTTTATTCTTATTCCACGTTTAACTGTTCTGGATGATGGCCGCCAGTAGAACTTTCACAAAACAGTCAATTTACATGTGCACAATTACGGCAAAAAATATGTTCACATTAATGTGTCTCTGTGGCACGATCCTTCTTCTAATAAAATCGAGATAATATTATACAGATATTGCATGATGTGAGGTGTGATATCACGATTTGTCAGCTCGAGAAGGTGATGTTCAACGAGTGCGGAGCACGAGTTGAACATCACCTTCGAGAGCTGACAAATCGTGATATCACACCTCACAGCATGCAATATCTGTTTTATTATACCGAAAAAAAGCAATAAACAATACAAATAGACTTACAGTGTAAAGAGAGAAACCAAGTCAGCGATAACGTAGCGTAAAACGCTTTCCGTTTGTACACGCCATCGTGATTACAGGGGAATGACAGCACAACATACGACAATGCTACGAAAGAGTCTGTTCACGGGCGATAACTGCGCGAGACCGTGTGACATTGCCTCTGTCGTTTGACGTCAGCGCGTGATCGTGTGATATGGGCGCGAGATCGTGAGACATCACATTGACGAGCTGTTTTTTCATTAAGACATCGAAAATTGCGGAATATCACGTGATGGTGTCTCAACCAATTAAAATAAACGAATACACAGTGAGATATAATAATATACAGATATTGCATGCTGTGAGGTGTGATATCACGATTTGTCAGCTCGAGAAGGTGATGTTCAACGAGTGCTCCGCACTCGTTGAACATCACCATCGAGAGCTGACAAATCGTGATATCACACCTCACAGCATGCAATATCTGTATTATTATACCGAAAAAACCCATAAACAATACAAATAGACGTACATATTTATGTAGATATATATCTTCATCAGAACTTTGGTAACGTAACACGCTTTCCGTCTGTACACGCCATCGTGATTACAGCGGAATCACAGCACAACAGACGATAATGCTACGAAAGCGTCTGTTCACGGGCGATAACTGCGCGAGACCGTGTGACATTGCCTCTGCCATGTGACGTCAGCGCGTGATCGTGTGATATCGGCGCGAGATCGTGGGGCATCACATTGACGAGCTGTTTTTTTCATAAGACATCGAGAATTGCGGAATATCACGTGATGATGTCTCAACCAATTAAAATAAACGAATACACAGTGAGGTATAATAATATACCAGATTTTATATCATTACATCTTTTTGTCTGGCTTATTTGTACAAGTACGAAAACATGATTTCGATTGAAGCAAAAATTTCATGTTATTCATGGCCTAAGAAAAGGTAGGTAAATAAGGACTTTCTCGTCAATAACACGAGTTTTTTATAGCACCGACAGCCGTCCACTTTACCTTTAACAAAGCTGTTCTCTCTCATCAAACATCAATTTTCTTTATCATCGATCCCACACAAATATTTTAAAACAATTGGCAAAATAGTACAGCACGCATGTTTTAGTGAACGTTCTGAGTTTACTAAAGACGCAGTCAACATTGATAGATAATCACAATTATATAAAACCTTCCTACAAGTTATGCTGATACAAATCGATCTACTCTGACTTTCAAAATCCAAGGTACGACAAATAGATAACGCCACATTAACCAGGCAAATAGAATGTCATCCAAGCTTTGATTTTCTTCGTTATACTTAAGTATAGCCTCCCAACGATGAACCTTGCTCAGGATCCTTGGGAGTTTATTTGAATTGAACCAATGGTGTCCACTGAGGTCAAAAGAATGCATTACAAACCTGATTAGCATTGCGTTTGCTGAAAGTCTGCAATCTAGATGTAACTGGAAGTTCAGCATACGCTTCGTAATACGGAACCACCATAAAACACATATGGTTTATCATAACCGTGCATAATAAATCGTTTATTTTCGTTTTCAGACAAAGAGAGGTCATCAAATGACGCACTTGCAAAATAGTCAGCTTAAAATATTACCACGTTTTAATACAAGACAGCAAAAAGAGGAAATTCCAGAAACACTTGACACGAAGAACTTGTTTGTACTGCATTTATTATTGTTATTTACCGGCTGACCACACATTGTAATGGCTATTACTCACTTCTTGGAAGGACGTGCTGTACTCTGACGGGAATATTATCTATATTACCTGTATTAAACAAAAACAGAGAAAAAAACAACAACACTTCTAAGACTAACTATATTCATTTTCGTGACGGTGATCTGTCATCACGTCTTTCGAGCTAGCGTATCTAATTCGGCTTAAGCCGGTGCTAGAGGCCGTTTGGTTACGTCTTAGTTTCCACATGAACCCAATAATATTACGTCGGGTCATTCGACCCAAGAATATTCGATGAAAACATTTGGATTAATCATTCGCACCTACTACTTTTGGTAGGGATTTTGATCCAAGAAAACTGATTCGCATTGATCTGCTCACTAAACAAATCGGCCTAGTATGCTTGGGTTAAATCTTGTTCCAAAAGCCTTCGACCCGGTACACTGAATACCTGAATTGTTGGGTCAAAAGCGAACAATCGAGCCAGCCATTATTTCTTCATGATCATGTATATGGCGAACGTGTAGATGCAATTATTGGAACTTGTTCCACGCTTGGTGTGCTGCTATTGAATGTTTCGGGTAATGGGTGTCAGCATAATCATGCATCCATAATCATGGAGAACATGTAGATATTCTTGTTGCACGCTTAACTGTTCCAGATGATGGACGCCAGTAGAACTTTCACTAAACAGTCAATTCACCTGCGCACAATCAGTAAAAAATGTGTTTATATTGATGTGTCTCTGTGGCTATATCCGCTGGGCACGATACGCATTCGAATCAAGGTACTAGTATACCATTTGCGCTGGACTTGATATCCATGGCCCCAAAAAAGGAAGGTAAATGAGGACTTACTCGTCAATAACATGAGATTTTCATAGCATCAATAGTCGTCCACTTTATGCTTAACAAATCCAATATTCTCTCTCATCAAACATCATTTTGTTGTATCATCGATCCCACACAAATATTTTGGCAAAATACTACAGCTCTCATATTTTAGTGAGTGAGTTTATTCAGAAGCAGTCAACATTGATAGATCCTGGCATTATACCTTCCTACAAGTTATGCTAGTAAAAATCGATCTACTCCAGATTCAAAATCCAAGGTATGGCAATAAAATAACGCTGCATTAACCACGGAAATAGAATGTCATCCAAGCTGTCATGTTCTTCGTTATACTCAACTTTAGCATCCTGGCGACGAACCGTGCTCAGGGTCCATGATACGGTATATGGTGAGATCAAAATAATGTTACAGACCTGATTAACAATACGTTTTTTGAAAGCCTGCAATCTAGATGTAACCATAAGTTCCGCATACGCTTCGTGATACGGAACGACCCTATTACAAGCGTTTGGTCCGTCATTCACAATTCAGCTGTCTTAAAGAATATCCGCGTTCATAATCCAAAGATCCATTCCATATTCCATATAACAGCATTAGCCCCAAATCCAAATATATTCTTTAATGGACGACGGCCGAATTATGAATGATGGACTGTCTGCCAAATACGAATTGCTTTTGGTCAGAGGCCCTCAAAACAAGAGTTTTGTGGGGCGTAGACGGTGGTATTACGGTGAAGTGTCGAAATCTGAGGTCTCTATATATAACCCCCATGCTTTATATAAATCATGGGGTTGTATATAGAGACCCCATATTTCGACACTTCACCGTAATACCACCGTCCACACCCCGAAAAACTCTTGTTTTGAGGGCCTGTGCTTTTGGTGAATCTGTATTCGAAGAAATGATACAGCTATAGCTTCTCCCGCGTACATCACGAGTGGGTAGCCTTCATACACCAGTTCGTTGACCTTTCTATTGATATGATGGAATGTTTAATAATAATACAGTGACTGTAAATACAAAGGACAAGCCGTATCGATGTTCAAGTGTTAGTTCAAGGTTTTTGTTTTTTGTTTTTTTTTTTGTTTTTTTGTTTTTTTTTTTTGCAAACGGCCATTCATTATATTAGTCCGAGATACTTGTTAGGTAGAATTAATAATGGACCGAATACGGTCAAGCTCAATAGTATGCTTGAAAACCCTGTATTCTTCGGATCAATGGAAACAGTTCATAGATATCGATTGACTCTGGCCTTTAACATTTGTTGGTAACGCCTCAAAAGATAAAGAAATATAATATCATCGATGTTTGACGCTCTTCGCGGAACTAATAAAGTTTAGTTACAAGCGTCTAGTCCGTCATTCATAATCCAGCCGTCGTCCATTAGAGAATATCCGCGTCCATAATCCAAAGACCTATTCCATTTTCCACATAACAGTATTAGCACCAAATTCAAAAAGACAATCATAGTATACATAAACATAGGCTTGTTTCCTGCAAGAGAGAAGCGGTCAACAGTTTTCAATGATGCCGGCAAGACATCATGATGTTCCAAAAATATCAAATCCGTATCGCTGATCAGTATTCTTAATCCATAATATTCGTTGTAAAGTCGTCATCTAAAGAATGATGTATCTCAGTCACGCTTTGATTGTGACTGTTCATATGAGTACCATGAGGATCTTGAAGTACATGGGTTCATACGGCCCCTAGCCCCGGGTTAAGCGGAATTAGACACAAGTTACGAAACGTAGCGCCATAGATCTTGCACGCTACGTTCGTATTTTGCTATCAGCATGCGATATGTATCGCCAAATTTGAGAAACTTTGAGTGGAGGCGCTTGGTGGAATAGCCCTGTTTTATAAGTTTCTGCAACAATGTTTTGTGACGTTGATTAAAATCATCACATTTAACACAGGATCTAGCAAATGCTACTAAGCGAGATATGTATACGCTATATGCAGGTCCCACTGGAATATTACTATCCAGAAAGGGATAGTTTACGATGTCGAAATTGTAATCATCTCTGTTGTCATAAAGTCGACGAGAGAGAATGCCCGCTTCATTTTTATAGAGATAGAGATCTAAATAAGATGTGCCTGTAGGGCTATCTGTAGTTTCCTTCAAATCCAGTGAAGGTGGATATATATCCTTCACTGCATCATTTATATAGCGATTATCCACAGCGAGAAAATCGTCTATATAGCGTTTGGCGAATGAGAAGGAATGGGCTTTGAATGGATCGATTTTTGAAAGCGCCTGCATATAGTCATATTCATAAGAGAACAGATATAGGTCAGCCAACAGGGGTGCACAATTAGTACCCATTGGAATACCTATATGCTGCTGATATATTGTGTTGCCAAATTTCACATAGATATTTTTAATGAGAAATTCAAGCAACTCTATAAACAAAGAAACATGCCATGAATGATATCTCTTGTATGTAGTCGAGCTAAAGAATGCTTTATGGCTTCCGACATTAATATATCTACGATCAGCTTTCTTGAACACAGATACTATTAATGAACTTAGACGGTCAATAAGGTCCTGATGAGGGATTGTAGTATAGAGAGTCGAGAAATCCCATGTGGATACATGTCTGTACGGTATGTGACCTTTAGCATCAAGCTCTTCCGTAAGACATTTAGCATGCTTCGTTTTTGATTGGACGAGCGAGTAAGTGAGCGCAGTGCATGTATTGTGAATTAGTTCCCGGCGTGGACGATAATTCCCACGCGTGAGTGTAATATTCCTCCAGCCAGTGAATACTGTCTCGCGTCGTCATGACATATTATATTCCGCGCGCGCAACAGGTGGCCGCGATCTGCATGCTTCAGGTACATGTAAACGAGCACCAACTCGGCACATATCAGTCAGAAACGGACGTAGGCAACACCAAGCATCTGTTCTATAAATAGCCTAGGCTGCCGTCTGCGTCACACTTAGCGTATCCCATTATGCACGGAAGGGGTGTCAGGTCATCAAAGCTGAATTACTTTCTAAAAACATCACACAAACCTTCAAACTTAGTAAAACTTTACTTTAAATAATACTTTAATTTAACTCGAATTCGTTTAACAATGTTCATTTGCGTGATTTCGGTATGTATTCACGTTGACGCTACGAGCTGCTTGTTCACGAACTTCACAACAGACAGACTTACCACCCCTTCACATATAGTAAAGCCCCAACACGGCTAGATATACGCATGCACAAAGGAAGACTTCAACTTGACAACCACAAACTCAGAGGGTAAACTACAACATTCATAACTAAGCCAATGAACTCAGACGTTGCACAAAGAAACTTCTGATGTGAAAACTATTTTGACTTGTCAAATCCGATTAACCTCACTCTCAATGACCGTGTCAAACTCGCGGAATCTCTCTGTGGAAGGGTCTCCCATGCGTATTTTCCATACACGTTTCTTAGATAAACATCAAATATACAACTTTTTACGATATCGAACTGGATAACATCTTCATATTTAAAAAAAAACTCACGTTTCTCTTCAAATCCAGTTTAACTGGATATAATAATTACTCACAGGAAATGTTAATCTGGGGAACGTCTCAAAACTGGCGGGTTCGAGCCCAGCTGGTCCATGTGTGAAAGTTTCTTGCCGAAGGGCGGTGGTTCTCTCCGGGTACTCCGGCTTCCTCCACCAACCAAGCTGACTGTCACCATATGAGTGAAACAAACTTGAGTGTGACATTAAGCCAAATTCCCTCCTCCTCCTCCTCCTCCTCCTCAAAACTGGTATATTTGTCATAGGAAAAGGTGACCTGCATAGAGAAAGGAATTTCCGTGTCCGTTTTTATTCGATACAAGTGATATGCCGACAGTGTCACAACGAAACAATGAGGTAAAATTAGAGAATATGCAGAAGATTTTCTGATGAAAAAAATGGGTAAGTGTAACGAGAATATCCGGAACAATCGTTAGTAAATAGTACGAGTTTTAAATATGTTTACAGGAGCTTCAATTCTCGACTCGTGCCTTTATCATCCACGTCCGAACAATGACAATGACGTATTTTCCATGATTTATCCGACACTCATTCTAATTTGATGTGTAGAATTCTGGGTTACACGAATAAGAACGTTGTTTACAAATTAGTAAATAACAGTAGAGTGATTCATTCAGTTCACAATAATTCAGCAGTTTCAGGCGTTTGTTTGGCACACAAACAGCTCAATTCCTTTCTCCATTTCTGACTCGAAGGGCGCGAGGGCGCCATAAAACGTGATCTCTGTATATGGTTTTGAATAATAATTTAAATCAAATATCTAGAGTCCGGCCTAGTCAATGTCAATATCCATAATGCTGATTCTGAATATATCAAAATATTTGACGCGTGTCCAGTAGTTTTTCTGCTTACTTTTATCATATTTGACTAGCTCTTGGTGGGTCTCGTTCAGAGTTGCATATCGTTCCAATTTATACCACGTATACGTAACACGATGTAAAAAATACGCGGCATATTAAATTAATTGTTGTCTGAGCCCTTGGGAACCATCTCTGCCCTCGGGGAGTATCTGCACCCAGAGAGCACTGTTAAGGTTCCTCGAAGTCGGGCGATAATTGATCAATATCATACCTGTGACTGTGCCGAACATGAACAGCGTGATACACTCTGACATTCAATATTCAACCGTCGTACACAATATAATTTCCTCGGCAGTAATCGGAAGACCTTTTACGTTAGTTAGCACAGATAAAAAAAAACATAAAATAGAAATCAATCAGTCCTTATAACTGACAAATATTCTAAAATTTAAATGAATTTCCAAGTCGTTATTTGCGGTATAATATGTCTCAGTCATGCTAGAATATGATAATTCAGTTTAAATACTTCTCTAACTCGCGGCTTTGTAAAATACGGAAAGCCGATACTTCTTCCAAATTATGCTTGGATTGCACCCATATTTTTCGACCATTTGAGGACAAAAAATCAGACAACTTTCACTTTGGAAATATACGAAAATTACCCGAATATCTTAAGTTAACGTGTGAATTAAACTTCATACATCATAACTCCTTGGCATTCACTCTAAAAGTCAAACGCAAACGATACGAGATTAATTATGTAGCCGTCGTGTAATGATTTTCGAACGAAAACGAAAGAGACGGATTCGCAATTTTGTATGGATCTGCGTTGTTACTTTGTTTCTTCAATATGACGGACATTTCAGCCAGCAAATCATATTCCGTGCTGTGCAAGTATTCCTGCAAAGCAATCGCCTCTTCTGTCCAAAATTTCGTTATAATAATCGGCTCGTTTACTTGCTCATCATATAAGCGTTATAGTAAACGGACAACAATTGTATTGCTACATCTAGTTAAAAACTCTTCGAATCTGACCTTTTAGTCTCTGTTTTCGTAAACAAATAAATTTCTTTTGGTCAGTAGTGACTGCACTTCTCTCGCGGCTGGCCTTCTCGTTTTAGACTCTTACACAGTTAATATTGTCAGTTTCTCAATTTCCGAAAAACACTTGATCCATTACAGCTACGGCCACAAACACATTTTGATCATGGAAAGAACTTGACGAAGTAGCATTAGTAATTTATTAATGACAACATTCATTACAAAATGCTTGTGTTTCTTCTTGCCACATGGACCTGATCTGTCACGCAAAGTTCCATAATGTGAGAATTCTGTCTAAAGCAGAGTTGGATATTTTAATAAAACAAGCTACCTTTATTGTTCTGGTCTGATGCATCCAGATTTTTAAAAAAACAATTGTTCTTGTCTTCTGAGCTTTCAGGAATAACGTAATATTCCGGACGTTTTCTATAGTTTAGAGTAGAGCAGCATACCACTGAGTTCCGGCACGTATATCACCGTTTACGACAAACGAAACAAGTGTTTATTGTCCCGCTTATGACTATAACTTCCACTTAGAGAGCGCAAACCGTATCGAACGACCATTCCATCTGGCTCTTCAAGCTCACTTGTAATTCCGCTCAAACCACTGGGTCAGCTCGCCTGTGAATGGTGACTTGTCATTTGTTTATTCGTTACTATGACTTCACAAGGAAATTACTTCTTGATGTGGCTTCATAAAAATTAAAACGAACGGCATGACGTCATATTCGATAACTGAAGATATAGAAGATTGATTAATAATTGGAACAGTTGTAATACAATATAATACAATATATACATATTTCACACATATCCAGACTTATCCAAACATTTTTATTAGACTTGTATGGGTCGTTCATCACAATAGACAATTGTCCTCCCTCTCCATATGGATGGTTTTGCTAAAATACCCCCTCCCCATTTTATCATCACCTTCCCCCACCCTAAAATTTATGCAGCTTATAAACATACAATCTAGGTAAACCAAGATGTTAAATCAGGGGAATACCATCTAGAGGTAACGCTGCGAAATGTTCGCCGGTATTCTACGAGATCTCATAATAAGCAAGTTCACGGAGATTAACATCTTCGCGGCACGGCACAATCTTTTGATATTTTCTACACTCTAACAAAGTCAGAATTTTCGGCGGGAGTAAACTCTTTGATCTTTACGGTTTACCACGCACACTGTCTGGAAATGTTGCCATATTTGGATACTGTTTCCCGATAATGTTTATTATTAGTCCACGTGCTACCGTGCGTAATTACTGTGGGCGTGATTTTGAAATTGTTTCGCCAATCTAGCCACCTGATTGACTAACAAATGTAGTTTCAAAGTCGCACTGGATTCATATAGCGCTGATGTCAGATATAATATTTCGAGATATTATATCTGAGTTTACTGAGATTGATAAACAGACAACCCCATTCCCCGTCTCTAAACCCCCTCCCCTAAATTTTAAACCATCCATAAAAGTAGGTGATGTCGTTTTCAATTAAAATGAGCCATTTAGATCAACCATATTAGTCATGCTCGCAACAAACTCACATGTATGATCCGATTATAACGAATATTTGCAGTCGGTCATCATGCACTCTTCTCAGCATCAAATTGTTACCTTCTGACCAGATAACTTCTGTTGGCAATTATGTTCACTGTTGGTTTTTGATAACATCCTGATTCTGAAATATCCATTATGGACCTTAGTTTCTTCAGATTGTCTCACTTGATGCCTAAAGTGTCGTCGTTCGGCCTGGATCTCACCACAATTGTTATCATACAGTGCATTGTACGTGCGGATGGATTTGGTACTTCCACGCTGACCCAAAAGTCTTCAGATTTTTGGGGCGAAATTTCTTTGTAGTCGTCGGTTGCATATTGAATGTCGGTCCTGATGCATACATCCATGTATGCATAGTTACTTCGGATGAGGTTACCAAAATCGTGTCGCTATCCTTGAGCCTTAAAAACAACATCGATTCTTTCTTCATGTGATATTTATTTGGGTGAATAAATGATTGCTTTCGCAAAATTGTAGCCTTCAACGTGGCATGAGTGGTAAAATTATAACCAAATTGAGAGGAGGCCACTTCATAATTGCATCACACAGTCACAGCCATAGTTAATAGCTCTAGTTCATAGCCTCAGTAGTATAGAAAGAGTATTTAAAGCCGCATTGACCTCATTATTTGTCCCCCCGGATAAAATTTAAGGGGGAACTTGGTCACGTGACGATCATGTGATCGATGGGGGGGAAAACTACCTTCAACATAGAAGAGTTCCAATTGTTACCTTTGTAGGGGAAGGTAACTCCGGGTCACTATAGTTCCGGCAAAAGGCCCCTGGGCATGTATTCTTCCGCGGTGATGCGGTCTGGTGGTGATGCGGTCGCGGGAAAAATCTTCCGAGGAGAACAAGTAGTCCCCAGACTTCAAATACGCTGCATGGTCCGATTGGGTCGCGTGAGGTATCAAAGTGAAGGCGCATCTACCGGGCTGGGTGTGGGGTTGAAATATCGTCATTCTGCGCATGCGCGGTGGGCAAAGGGTATAGAAATAGACGTTTTGGGGTCTAGGTGGGCCACTAGTGGCCCTATGGCGTCGTATGAGGTATCAATGTGAAGCATTCGTGAGGGAACATCCACCTGGACTAGTGTTTCGTCCGTTTTCAACATTCTGCGCATGCACAGACAGTGAATTGTGGGAAAAAGATGTGGAAATAGACGTTTTGGGGTCTAGGTGGGCCACTAATGGTCCGATGGAGTCGAGTGAGGTATCAATGTGAAGCATTCGTGAAGGAGGATCCATCTGGACTAGTGTGTCGTTCGTGTTCAACATTCTGCGCATGCGCAGACAGCGAATTGTGGGAAAAGGGTGTGGGAATAGACGTTTTGGGGTCTAGGTAGGCCCCTAATGGCCCGATGGAGTCGAGTGAGGTATCAATGTGAAGCATATGTGAAGGAACATCCGACTGAGTGGATGCGCCGACATGGGTGACTATTGGTCCGATGGAGTCGTAGGAGGTCTTATTTTGAAGCTCTCGTGAAGCAGCATCCGACTGGACTGATGTATATCCATGTTCAATACTCTGCGCATGCGCAGTCTGGTCGTATTATAGAAAGCAGGCATTTTGGGGGTGCGCGGGGATGTGTTTGGGGTACTAAACCACTATGGGTCCATGGTTGTGGTTTGGTGGTGTGGGTACTGCGCAAGTGTGTGACGTCACTTCCTGTTTCACTAAAACTTGAAATCTTGTTCCAAACGCCTTCGACCCGGTACATTGAATACCTTAATTGTTCGGTCAAAAGCGAACAATCCGAACCAGCAATGACATTATTTTTTCATAATCATGCAAATGGCGAACGTGTAGATGCAATTATTGGAACTTTTGTTCTTGTTCCACGCTTGATGTGCTACGATTGAATGTTTCGGGTAATGGGCGTCAGCATAATCATGCATTCATAATCATGGAGTACATGTAGATGAGATAATTGGAACTTTTATTCTTACTCCACGCTTAACTGTTGCAGATGATGAACGCCAGCAGAACTTTCACAAAACAGTCAATTCACCTGCGCACAATCAGCAAAAAAATATGTGTTCACATTGATGTGTCTCTGTGGCTATATCCGCTGGGCACATTACGCATTCGAATCAAGGTACTAGTATACCATAATCTTAAAATACGATTTTATATCATTCCATCTTATGTTTTACGCTGGACTTGTTATTCATGGCCCCAGAAAAGGAAAGTAAATGAGGACTTGCTCGTCAATAACATGAGCTTTTCATAGCATCAATAGTCGTCCACTTTATGCTTAACAAAGCCAATATTCTTTCTCATCAAACATCATTTTGTTGTATCATCGATCCCACACAAATATTTTGGCAAAATACTACAGCTCTCATGTTTTAGTGGGTGAGTTTATTAAGAAGCAGTCAACATTGATAAATCCTGGCATAAAACCTTCCTACAAGTTATGCCAGTACAAATCGATCTACTCCAGATTTAAAATCTAAGGTACGGTAATTAAATAACGCTGCATTAACCAAGGAAATAGAATGTCATTCAAGCTGTGATGTTCTTCGTTATACTCAAAGGAGATGGTATTGTAAGGCGGGGTTTTTGCCCACAGCCAGCCGACTCATAGGAATGTACATTTTTTCTCTCCATCTGTCAATCACAATGCAATGTACAACTTGTCGTCGGCGGCAACTGTCAATCAACGGACTGATAGTTAGGGTGAACCATGATAGCTTCACATATGTTCGGTACCAAGACGTTATTATTTCACCACGTTGCAGTCGATTTTACATGCACATATTGGAGAATAAATACACAATTTAAGCGAATATATTGCCGTTGTAACAGGTAGCGACTGATTGTTCGATTTCAACGTTTGACTAGCCCGTAATGTCCACACGGTATCGTGTCATCGATAAACAATATATTCCAATTAAACCTCACTCTGAATGACCGTGTCAAACTTGGGGTATCCCTCTGTGGAAGGGTCTACCATGCATATTTTCCATACAAGTTTCTTAGATAAACATCAAATATACTTTTTACGATATCGAACTCGATAACATTTTCATATTTAAAGAAAAAAACTCAGGTTTCTCTTCAAATCCATTTTAACTGGATATAATAATTACTCACAAAAAAGTTAATCTGAGGAACGTCTCAAAACTGGTATATTTGTCATAGGAAAAGGTGACCAACATAGAGAAACGGAATTCCGTGTCCGTTTTTATTCGATGCCAGTGATATGCCGACAGCGTCACAGCGAAACAATGAGGTAAAATTAGAGAATATGCAGAAGATTTTCTGATGAAGAAAATGCGAAAGTGTACCAGAAATATATGGAACAATCGTTAGTGAATAGTACGAGTTTTCAATATGTTTACAGGAGCTTCAATACTCGACTCGTGCTTGGCATCTTCGACGACCGGACAATGACAATGACGTATTTTCCATGATTTATCCGACACTCATTCTAATTTGATGTGTGGAATTCTAGGTTACATGAATACGAACATTGTTTACAAATTAGTAAATAACAGTAGAGTGATTTATTCAGTTCACAATAATTCAGCATTTTCAGGCATATGTTTGGCACACAAACAGCACAATTTCTTTCGCCATTTCTGACTCGGCACTGGGCCGATAACTGGCGCAGCGGCGAGGGCGCCATAAAACTTGATCGCTGTATATCGTTTTGAATAATAATTTCAATCAAATATCTAGAGTCCGGCCTAGTTACATTTCTATGGAATACGAGTATCCACCATGCTGATTCTGAATAGATCAAAATATTTGACGCGTGTCAAGTAGTTTTTCTGCTCGCTTTTATCATATTTGACTCGCTCTTGATGGGTTTCATTCAGAGAGTTGCATATCGTTCCAATTTATACCACGTATACGTAACCCGATGTAAAAGATATGCGGCATATTAAATTAATTGTTGTCTTAGCCCTTGGGAACCGTCTCCGCCCTCGGAGACTATCTCACCCAGAGAGCACTATAGGGAGAAGGTTCCTCGAAGTCGGGCGATAATTGATCAATATCATACCTGTGACTGTGCCGAACATGAACAGCGTGATACACTCTGACATTCAATATTCAACCGTCGTACACAATATAATTTCCTCTGCAGTAATCGGAAGATCTTTTACGTTAGTTAGCACAGATAAAAAAAAACATAAAATAAAAATCTATCAGTCCTTATCACTGACAAATATTCTAAAATTTAAATGAATTTTCGAGTCGTTATTTGCGGTATAATATATCTCATTCATGCTAGAATGTGATAATATACAGATATACCAGGTTTCGGGGGTGTATTTGCGATATATCCCGGTCAAGACCATAGAAAATTTCCCGAGCGTCAGCGAGGGAAATTTGCCATGGTCGAGACCGGGATATATCGCAAATACACCCCCGAGGCCTGGTATATCTGTATAATTACACCGCCTATGCTTCAGTACTTTCACAGCAGATTTAGTCGACTTTTCTGTGTTTCTAGGATTGTTGCTACTCAGAAACGAGACGATCTCATCGCCAGCAAACGCTCCAAATCTGTCGTCTGTGGACGCTGCCATGTTTGCCATGAGTGTTTACAAACAAGACAGCGAAGATCGCCATCAGGGGAGATAATTCGGCGGCGGGATAATTCGGCAAATACTTAGGCAAATACCGCGCTGCCAAGGCAACGGAAGGCAAATTTCCCGCTGCCCCTGACAGTCGCGTGAGAATGACTTGTGGATGAGAATTTGCCGTAAATGCCCCGGCTAAGAACCAATCAAAACTCGTCTATCTTATATAAGGTGTAATTATCCAGATTAAACACTTCTCTAACTCGCGGCTTTGTAAAATACGGAAAGCCGATACTTCTTCCAAATTATGCTTGGATTGCACCCATGTTTTTCGACCAATTGAGGACAAACTTTCACTTTGGAAATATACGAAAATTAACCAAATATCTTAAAAAGTTAACGTGTGAATTAATGTTCATACATCAGAACTTCTTGGCATTCACTCTAAAAGTCAAACGCAAACTATACGAGATTAATTATGTAGCCGTCGTCTAATGATTTTCGAACGAAAACGAAAGAGACGGATTCGCAATTTTGTATGGATCTGCGTTGTTACTTGGCATCAGTACACAATTAATCACTTCCGGGTCGGTGCCCACGATCTACATTGTTTAGAAATTTGAGAGCAGATCTTTATGGATTTTATGAGCTGCGATTTTTCAGCATTTCTGATACATTTGATATTTCAACTTGCAGATGAGTCTTCAAACTGTACTTCCTGGTGTTGATTTGGGCCACTTTGAAAAAAGCATGGTGGATGAAGACATGATCAGTGAAGGGTGAGAAGGCTCCCTGTTTACAAATCGAATGACATTCCGTAGCACCAATCAGCTGTCAGTGGCGGTAATTTGAAATTTCCATGGTCAACATCTGTCAAGACTTCCACTGGTAATGTCCCACAAGGTAAATATTGACATGCCAGGTGGATTTATGCATTGTGAATTTTCTGGATTTTTGCCGATTTTTAACGCTAATACATAACAAGTAACAGAATTAATTGTGTACTGATACCTGTCACACGACATTTTCACATTTGACCAGAGAACTTTAAATCGTCACTGTGGCTACAGTTTTTACTGGATCAGCCCAATTTTTTCCATGATGACTCCTGAACTAAGTTCAAATATTAGGGTTGTTTCAAATTTATGTTATTAAATTATTAATAAAATAAAATAAAAATTTTAATTAATTTTAATAATTTTTTTAATTATTAAAAAAAAAATTTCTTGCTAAATGTGGTTGAAATAAATATCATACTGATAATGCTGGGTAACATCTCTTGTATTGTTATGCCATTTCTGCGACAAAATTGAGACCTTTTGGAGCAAATATAGGCAAAAAATGACTGATTTGTCAGTGCTAGGGCCAAATAGTCAATGCCAAATATGACGAGGTTCATTTAACACAGCTGGTAATTATGAGCAAATGAACTTTCAAGATACAATAAAATGTAAATGGAAGACAGGAAATTCACATAGATACAATTACATGCTTTTTTTCAAAATCGCGACCTCAGTTCAAATCTTCAATGCTTCAAATCATTTATGCATTAATTCACTTTATATCAGTCTAAAACCACATGAAATTAATACTAATTATATCACCTGTAAAAACTCAGATGTTTGTTCCACACACAAAGAATTTCCAAAATGCCTTTTGCATTTGTAACTTTAATGAGACAAATAAAATCTGATTAACTGAGTCAACAGTTAATCTGACTGTTGAGGGTTTCTCATTGTTGTGTGTTTATTGTCAGTCACATTTGCATCATAGCAAATACTTTCTCTTCATTCCATTTCCACTATCTCCAGGACTATAAGTATGTAATTCTCTTTCATATTCATATCAGAGATCTTGTAGGTAGCAAGAAACATGGATTACAGGCACCAAATATTAGCAAGCCCCATACAACCCTCTCCCCCCCCCCCCACACACACACATCAACTCTGGGAATTTCGCACAGTGTGACTCAGAGGTATGCCTCCAACTCTGTTGGAAGATAGGCCTTTCTCACTGTAAGTTGCCACTTTAATCTTTCACCAAACAGTTAACAGTTTAAGTTAGGCAACTTCCAGCTGTCCTCATCTTTCATGGTTGTTAATGTAGCAGAGATCAGCAAATGACCATCAGATATGTTGTCATTGAATTTTATTCCTTTTTTTCTTCTATGTTGTGTTTTGACAAGTGTTGCCTGTTTGCAGACATTGCATTCATGGACTTGAAATTTGACACAGAATATATTCCTCAATGTTATTTAGGAGTTTTCTCAGTAATAATAACTGTTTACAAGTAATATGTGCATCTTTCTAATTACTGCCAGCAAGATCTTGATGAGATGTAGATCCATCCAATTGAACTGACATATATTCTCTATATGGGAGTTGTGTATACCATAAACACCTCTGTGTTATATTTTGGTATGTGTTGTGTACACATTTGTGTATCTTGCTGTCACTTATTACAGGATTAAACATGTCTTTGATCTTTGTATCAACATCAAATTTAAATCCCATTTGATAGATTACTGGGATGACCCACTGATTACATGGAGAAGTTAACCACTGCCATGAAGGAAATTTTTACCAAATGTAGCCTAAATGAGCAGGTTGAAAACAAATTATGTTTTGACACATTTTGAATTTAAGTTTTCTTTATTTTTAAACTTTAATTTGAATAATTTCATAAAAAATGAATTAAAATAATAAAAAAATAATTAAAAATAGTGTTTAACATATCTAGTTAATGCTTTATACTTCTTTTTATAGGCAGAAGGATTGTCGACTTGGTGCTTTTTACCAGATGGAAAAATATGTACAGGTTAGTGAGATATTGTACTTTTTACTTGTACCTCAGTCTTAAGTCATATGGGGCAAACTGAGGGGAAATTATAAAGGGGGTACCCTTGGTATATAGGCTGTAAAATCTCTATCTGTGCATAGTTTTATGTGTGCCTTCTCAAGAATGTTTGGGGATGGGTATGGTTTGTTCAGATGAGAGCATTCCTTATTTTAACAATGGTTCCATTCCTGACAGGCATCAGTACACAATTAATCACTTCCGGGTCGGTGCCCACGATCTACATTGTTTAGAAATTTGAGAGCAGATCTTTATGGATTTTATGAGCTGCGATTTTTCAGCATTTCTGATACATTTGATATTTCAACTTGCAGATGAGTCTTCAAACTGTACTTCCTGGTGTTGATTTGGGCCACTTTGAAAAAAGCATGGTGGATGAAGACATGATCAGTGAAGGGTGAGAAGGCTCCCTGTTTACAAATCGAATGACATTCTGTAGCACCAATCAGCTGTCAGTGGCGGTAATTTGAAATTTCCATGGTCAACATCTGTCAAGACTTCCACTGGTAATGTCCCACAAGGTAAATATTGACATGCCAGGTGGATTTATGCATTGTGAATTTTCTGGATTTTTGCCGATTTTTAACGCTAATACATAACAAGTAACAGAATTAATTGTGTACTGATACCACTTTGTTTCTTCGAATGTGACGGACATTTCAGCCAGCAAATCACATCCTGTGCTGTGCAAGTATTCCTGCAAAGCAATCGCGTCTTCTGTCCAGAATCTCGTTATAATAATCGGCTCGTTTAATTGCTCATCATATAACCGTTGTAGTAAACGGACAATAATTGTATTGCTACATCTAGTAGAAAACTCTTCGAATGTGACCTTTTATAATTTATTCTCTGTTTTCGTTAACAAATAAATTTCGTTTGGTCTATAGAGTATGGTGTTCTATTTGTGCCAATTTGATCTCGCGCGTCGACTTGCAAAAGTCGACGCACGCCGCGCGACGCGGAAAGTCGACGTCGTGTTTTCAAACGCGACGTCGCCCTTTCCGTCGCGCGTCGACTTTTACAATGTTAAAGAGATAGGCCAAAACTCGACGTCGTGTTTCAAAAGTCGACGTCGACTTTTGCCCTATCTCCTAGCATTGTAAAAGTCGACGCGCGACGCGCGACGGAGAGGGCGACGTCGCCTTTCAAAACGCGACGTCGACTTTTCGCGTCGCGCGTCGTGCGTCGTGCGTCGCCTTTTTGAAGAATCAAAACTCGACGCGCGACGCGCGACGGAAAAAGTCGACGTCGCGTTTTAAAAGGCGACGTCGCCCTCTCCGTCGCGCGTCGTGCGTCGGGTTTTATAATGTTAAAGAGATAGGCCAAAACTCGACGTCGTGTTTCAAAAGTCGACGTCGACTTTTGCCCTATCTCCTAACATTGTAAAAGTCGACGCGCGACGCGCGACGGAGAGGGCGACGTCGCCTTTCAAAACGCGACGTCAATGACCGACGCGCGACGGACATTCGCGTCGCGCGTCGCCTTTTGGTTTACAAAAGTGCGCATGTCTGGGGAGCATGTATTACTATAATGTTCATAGCTGTGATTTTCGATTCTTGTAGCTCCTGACCGGTGTTGGTAATTTGGTGAGAATTTACTGGAAGATAGCAAGAATGATATTTAGTACGGAAGCGTATTAGTGCCAGTGTGGAAAAAAAATTCCGAGATTTATCTCCTAATTAGGACTTAATATCTCCTAATTAGGAGAAAATTATCTCCTAATTAGGAAATAATTATCTATGGGCTATAGGATACAAGGTGCACCACAGGTGTGTGTGCGCAAGCCTACATGACGTCACTTCCGAGCTCCGAGAGCTCCAAGCTCAGGCTCCGGAGCTCCGGGAGTGAGGCATGCCCAACGCTCGTCTTAACCCTACCTGGCCTGGGGGGGCGGAAAGTGACCCCCCTAGTGAACTTTTCTCTGCTGCTCCGAAACGACAAAACCGAGGAGGCTGAAACTTTGTGACTTTTAAGCTTATCTTATTGGGGTCATTTTGATTCTATTTTCATATACCCCCGGGTAGAGGATCATGGGTAAATTCAAAATGGCGGCCATGTGGTATCCGCGAAAGTCGTGTTTTTCATCTTTTCGGTCCATTTCTTCACATTTTCCTTGCCTAAAAGGCCTTGAAAGTATATTATTTATGCAAAACTAATTATTCTCTATTTTCGAGAGAAAAATCTGAGAAATGAAAATTTCGAAAAATTGACCCCAAAAAGGCCGAAAAATGGCTTCCGAGAAGATGACCTCACTGTGACGTCATCATGGCGGCCATCTTGGATTTTTTTACATTTTTCGGTAGAGGTTGAACCCAAGATAGTGTGTGGTAAGTTTCAGCGCTCTAGCCTTAGTGGTAGAGAAAATATATAGGGGGCACTTTCCGCCCCCCCCCCCAGGCTGCGACACACCCCAAATCGCCCAGGCCAGATAGGGTTAAGGCAGTGATGCCCTAAACGCAGTGACGCTCTAACGCTAGTGAGTGAGTGAGCGAGTGAGTGAATGCGCGGGCTTCGAGCTCCCGACTGCCCAATCCACGAGCTGAATGGCGACCCCACGCACAGGTCCATCATGAAGACCAAGCGTCACTTGGAAGAGTATATGGGGTTACCACCCACCGAGGCTCTGGAAAATGCAATCAGAATGCGCAAACAACTGTTTCAGGACATGCTGACTGAACGGTATCCTGGCCTGCCCGGCAATGCTTAGGTCACACCGAAAGAAGATTGAAGGAAGGCTTCTGATTGGACAAGAGCCTACTTGAAGTGTAAACATACCCAACGCGGCTCACCCAGGATGGGTATGATGTACTGGAGGGGAAAATAAAATGATTGACCTGTCATCCTTGTTGTTTTCTCATCGGTATCATGGTATTATGACGCAAGGGAATCGACCACCAGCGTATTAAAATCTCGTTGACAAGGGACTACTTTCTGTGCGCGGAGGCTTCTCCACGGACATGACCGCATCACCGTCGGACATGACCGTATCACCCCGGAGGAATACATCCTCAGACGTCACTTGTGGTCACCTGACCGGAAGTGGCCTTTGCCGGACCATTGGGGTAAACCATTCTTTGCATAACAACCTATCGCATGCTGATAGAAAAATACGAACGTAGCGTGCAAGATCTATGGCGCTACGTTTCGTAACTTGTGTCTAATACCGCTTAACCCGGGGCTAGGGGCCGTATGAACCCATGTACTTCAAGATCCTCATGGTACTCATATGAACAGTCACAATCAAAGCGTGACTGAGATACATCATTCTTTAGATGACGACTTTACAACAAATATTATGGATTAAGAATACTGATCAGCGATACGGATTTGATATTTTTGGAACATCATGATGTCTTGCCGGCATCATTGAAAACTGTTGACCGCTTCTCTCTTGCAGGAAACAAGCCTATGTTTATGTATACTCTCGGCCATCATAATACTATGATTGTCTTTTTGAATTTGGTGCTAATACTGTTATATGCAATATGGAATAGGTCTTTGGATTATGGACGCGGATATTCTCTAATGGACGACGGCTGGATTCTGAATGACGGACTAGACGCTTGTAATTGCACCCCTCTCGACTAAAAGTGGTTTGGTCAAAGGTCAAGTTGAGCCGGGGTTACGGTGCTTTGCATACTACTCACGATATAACTGATAAATGGGGCAACAACCGATCACAATTATCTCCTTTAGGAGATAATTTTCTCCTAATTAGGAGATAATATGTCCTAATTAGGAGATAATTATCTCCTAATTAGATATTAAGTCCTAATTAGGAGATAATATGTCCTAATTAGGAGATAATTATCACCTAATTAGGAGATAATTATCTCCTAATTAGGAGATAATAAGTCCTAATTAGGAGATAATTTTCTCCTAATTAGGAGATATTATGTCCTAATTAGGAGATAAATCTCGGAAACTTTTTTTTCACACTGGCACTAATACGCTTCCGTAATTTTGCATGCATCGAGACTATGTACAACATAATATATTTGTTTCGCTATCTGAAATGTTTTTTTTGCTGATCAATTTTCGAATACTGGTACCTGTATTCCACAAAATGCACACCCCTCAATCGAGAGGACAGTTCGCATCTATTAGCTTGTCAATGTGTTACTATTCATACGTAAATTAAATTCAAGTTTCCAATAATGAACAAAAGCGTATGTAAGTAACTATTTTGCAGGATTAACAGTAACGACTGGAAAACATAGGGAAAATAATTAATCGCTTGTGTAGCTCAATGGAACTGTGAGATCTTACATTCTGGAGACATCCTGATGAATGTCTCCTGATAAAACGCACCACGTTGCATTTTATCTCGAATCATACAACCCTTTTTAATAGCAAGGCTTTGTTTTCTGCCATTTTAGACTAGTGACTATATGCTGTCAAAGTAAAGGCGAGGTGTGGGGTCATTTTACTTTCGTTTTCGGCCGGAAAACAGTAAGATCCCACATTTCCTTTGAGCTACACAAGCTACATGTATTAATTAGTTTTTCTCTGTTTTCCAGTCGTTACTGTTACTCCTGCAAAACTGTTACTTACATAAGCTTTTGGTTCATTATTGGAAACTTGAATTTATTTTACGTATTAGTCCGGCGAAATATGAAGACATTGACAAGCTAATAGATGCGTATTGTCCTCGCGATGGAGGGCAACCTGTAACCATCTCGGTCATCTATACGCGGTAAGACTGACCCTGGGATCGTGTGTATCCATGTTCAGCCTACTTTCGGCAACTGCCAGAGGGAATTTCCATAAATCAATATCACGTGACTTCGTCAGCCAATCAGCTAAAGTCTACCGACGTAACCCCAACGTAACTCGCCATTTTCGAGTCATGTGATGAACTACTTGTTCAAATTTCAGATCCACCACACCTCTTGGATGATACGAAAGTTATACATACCTATATATTTTGTAAGCCCAGGCAATATCTGTTTCAGAAGTGGCATGAAAACCTGTAATTTATCAGATTTCTCGAGTCTGTTCTCCGCCGGATGAAGGCCGAACAGAATCCGGTAAAGTACCGGATATCGCTCCGCAATAATGGAGACACACGATTCGCAAGCCATCTTATGGATGGCGAAGTGTACGCAAATGGATGGACGGGTGTGCATTTTGTGGAACACAGGTACCAGTGTTCGAAAATTAATCAGCAATATAACATATCTGACAGCGAAACAAATAAATTATGTGGTACATAGTCTCTATGTATTTAACATACATCTTGCCATTCTCGCTTTGTTGCAGTAAATTCTCAGCAAATTACCAACACCGGTCAGAAGCTACAAGGATAGGAAATCGCAGATGTGAACATTTTTTTTCGAAATTAACACCCCAAATCACAATACAAAGAAACAATACGAGACAGAACAAGACTATGTGATACGATACAATATAATAAAATACAAAATAATACCATACATTACAATACAATATATTACAATTCAACATATTACAACTCAATACATTACAAAACAATACAATTCTAAACAATACCATACCATATACAGTACGGTGAAATATACCATAATACAACACATCACAGTACAAACACACATACACCTTTACATAAAAGAAGAAAGTTAACAAAGATTGTGAATTTTATATAATACGTTTGTACAACGTATAGTGGCAAACTTCATTGATAATTTGATTGATAATTTATTGTGTCTCGTGAACAATATGGAATACATGCTCCCCAGACATGCGCACTTTTGTAAACCAAAAGGGCGACGCGCGACGCGAATGTCCGTCGCGCGTCGCGCGTCGACTTTTTAAAAGGGCGACGCGCGACGCGAATGTCCGTCGCGCGTCGCGTCGACTTTTTAAATGGGCGACGCGCGACGCGACTGTCCAGCGCGTCGCGCGTCGACTTTTCAAAAGTCGACGCGCGACGGAAAAAGTCGACGTCGCGTTTTGAAAGGCGACGTCACCCTCTCCGTCGCGCGTCGACTTTTACAATGCTATGAGATAAGGCAAAAGTCGACGTCGACTTTTGAAACACGACGTCGAGTTTTGGCCTATCTCTTTAACATTGTAAAAGTCGACGTGCGGCACGCGACGGAAAGGGCGACGTCGCGTTTCAAAACACGACGTCGACTTTTCGCGTCGCGCGTCGTGCGTCGACTTTTGCAAGTCGACGCGCGAGATCAAATTTGCACTTCTCTCGTGGCTTGCCTTCTCGTTTTAGACTCTTACACAGTTAATATTGTCGGTTTCTCAATTTCCGAAAAACACTTGGTCCATTACAGCTACGACCACAAACACATTTTGATGATGGAAAGAACTTGACGAAGTAGCATAATTAGTATGATTTATTAATGACAATATTCATTACAAAATGCTTGTGTTTCTTCCTGCCACATGAACCTGGTCTGTCACGCAGAGTTCCATAATGTAAAAGTCTGGCTAAAGCAGAGTTGGATATTTTAATAAAACAAGCTACCTTTACACTAGGAATGCACACACCATCGTGCGTTTATCGCCGCAACGGGCAGTCCTATCAACAAGAGACCGGCTCCCTGTATTCTTTATGAGAAGGCCATTTGGTGGATTTGATTTCATTTTAAGTCAATAAAGGGTGTGGACGTTTAACCTATATACGGCAATTTGTAACAATTTCACCATGTTGCATGTCAACTGATTGTTCTGGTCTGATGCATCGACATTTTGAAGAAAAAAACACAATTGTTCTTGTCTTCTGAGCTTTCAGGAATAACGTAATATTCCGGACGTTTTCTATAGTTTAGAGTAGAGCAGCATACCACCGAGTTCCGGCACGCATATCATCGTTTACGGGACAAACGGAACAAGTGGTTATGGTCCCATTTATGACTATAACTTCCGCTTAGAGCGTGCAAACCGTATCGAACGACCAGCTCTTCAAGCTCACTTGTAATTCCGCTCAAACCACTGGGTCAGCTCGCCTGTGAATGATAACTTGTCATTTGTTTACTCGTTACTATGGCTTCACAAGAAAATTACCTCTTGGTCTGGCTTCATAAAAATTAAAACGAACGGCATGACGTTATACTCATAACTGATGGGTATAGAAGATTGATTAATAACTGGAACAGTTGTAATACAATATAATACAATATATACATCATGTACAGAGATCCAGACTTATCCGAAGATTTTTATTGGACTTGTGAGAGTCGTACATCACAATGGACCATTGAACTCTCTCCCCATATGGATGGTTTTGCTAAAATATCCTCTCCATATTTTTGTCATCACCTCCCTCCGCCCTAAAATTTATGCAGCTTATAAACAGACAATCTAGGTAAACCAAGATGGTAAATCAGGGGAATACCTTCTAGACGTAACTCTATGAAAACTTCGCGCGAAATGTTCGCCGATATTCTACGAGATTCCATAATAAGCCAATCGCGAAAATTCCTGCCTTTTCTCTCTGACAATGATTGGCGTTTAGTTCACTGAGATTAACATCTTCCCACGGTACAATCTTTTGATATTTTCTACCCACTAACAAGGCCAGATTTTTCGGCGGGAGTAAACTCTTTGATCTTCGGTTTACCACGCACACTGTCAGGAAATGTTGACATATGTGGATACTGTTTCCCGATCATATTTATATATTAGTCTACGTGCTACCGTATGTAATTACTGAGGGCGTAATTTTGAAACTGTTTCATCAAGCTAGCCACCTGATAGGCTAACAAATGTAGTTTCAAAGTCGCACGGGATTTATATAGCGCTGAAGTCAGATATAATATTCCGTGATATTATATCCGAGTTTACTGAGATTGATAAACTGACAGCCCCACCCCCCACTCTCTACACCCCTCCCCTAAATTTTAAACCATCCATAAAATGAGGAATGTCGTTTTCAATTAGAATGATCCATTTAGATCAACCATATCAGTCATGCTCGCAACAAACTCACATGTATGATCCGATTGTAACAAATATTTGCAGTCGGTCATCATGCACTTTTCTCAGCATCAAATTATGATCTTCTGCACAGCTGACTTCTGTTGGCAATTACGTTCACTATTGGTTTTTGATAACATTCTGACAAAATCTGGGCGATTATAGATTCTGAAATATCCATATGAACCTTAGTTTCTTTAGATTGTCTCACTTGCTGTCTAAAGTGTCGTCGTTCGGCCTGGGACTGACCACAACTGTTATCATACAGTGCATTGTACGAATGGATCTGTTACTTATGGAAGCCGGATGCGGCCAATCTCGTCTTTTCGTTTTTTCGCCTTTGATAACGCGCGGCGCGAAAAAACGAAAAGACGAGATTGTGTCGAATTTCGCGAGATTTCGCCTTTTTCTCGTCTTTTCGTTTTCTCGTTTTCTCGTGTTTTGATAACGCGCGGCACGAAAACACGAGATTGCAAGGCGAAAAGACGAGAATGCAAGGCGAAAAGACGAGAAAACGAGGGCCAGAAATCTCGACTTTTCGCCGCGTTTTTTCGTTTTCTCGCGTTATCAAAAGGCGAAAAAACGAGAAAACGAAAACACGAGATTCTACCCGATCTCGATTTTTTTTTGTTTTTTCGCGTTATCAAAAGGCGAAAAAACGAAAAAACGAAAAGACGAAAAGACCCGAAAACGAAAAGACGAGAAAACGAAAAAAACGAAAAGACGAGATTGGCCGCATCCGGCTTCCATAGTTACTTCCAGGTTGACCTCAAAAGTCTTCAGATTCTTGGCACGACATTTCTTTGTAGTCGTCGGTTGCATGTTGAATGTCGGTCCTGATGTATTCGTCTATGTGTGCATAGTTACTTCGGATGAGGTTAACAAAATCGTGTCGCTATCTTGGAAACTTAATTACAACTTCGATCCTTTCTTAATGTGATATTTATTTGGGTGAATAAATTATTGCTTTCGCAAAATTTTAGCCTTCATTGTGGCATGAATGGTAAAATTATAAGTGAATTGAGAGGAGGCCGCTTCACACTGCATCACAAGCTTGTTTTATAGTGTGGTGTCCCCCTGTTTTTATTACATATTCAACAAGAACTATATGTTTTTAGTATTATATAGCAAAATTGGGAAAATTTGACCTTGGGAAGTTGAATTATTGAGAATCAAGCAAGAAAAAATTCAAATTTTCCAATGTATTCAGTATTATGGCTTTTAAGTGGTATGCATGCATTTGGCTGCCATAATTTTTTAACGAGTATGGTGACCCTTCATTTTTTTTCACGCCTCATCTTCTCTTAAACCGATGAAAAAATATTGAAATTTTAAAAAAACATTCAATCTCTCGAAATGAACGTCCTCGACTGTGTTAAGGGCATGCTTTCAAATTGAGATAATTTCGTTATTATCATCCTTGAATGATATAATTTTTAATAAATCCAAGTGAATGGGTGAACGTCCAGTCAGGTTCTGTGAGACCTTAATTGGCTCTATCAAAAATAACACGTATATATAACAACATGTTTTAAGTATTTCAGTATTCATATATTTGATTTTAAAAAAACGGTAAGTAATGTCATTCTGCCTTAGTGCCTGATTTGTAAACTGCGCGCATGCGCATGTTTTGGAATGACAGCCAGCCGGAATTATGATTTTCGTTGTAAAGTCGTTATCTAGAATATTATGTATCTCAGTCACGCTTTGATTGTGACTTTTCATATGATCACTATGAGGATTTTGTAATACATGGGTTAAACGGATTTATACATAAGTTACGAAAAGTAACGCCATAGATCTTGCAAGCTGCGCTCGTATTTTGCTATCAGCATGCGATATGTATCGCCAAATTTGAGAAACTTTGCTTGGTGGCACTTGTTGGTATAGCCCTGTTTTATAATTTTTTTGCGACAATGTTTTGTGACGTTGATTACAATCGTCACATTTAACACAGGATCTTGTAAATGTTACTGACAGGTATAGGTATAGGTATACGACAAATGCGGGTCCCACTGGAATATTACTGTCCAGATGGGGATAGTTTGCGATGTCGAAATTTAATCATCTCCTTTTCGTAAAGTCGACGAGAGAGAAGGCCCGCTCAATTTATCTAGAGATAAAGGTCTAAATATGATATGCCTGAAGGGTTATCTGTAGTTTCCTTCAAATCCAATGAAGGTGGATAAATATCCTTCACTGCGTCATTTAAATAGCAATTATCAACGGCGAGAAGATCGTCTATATACCGTTTGGTGAATGAGAAGGAACGGGCTTTGATATTATCTGAGTGAGTGAGCGAGTTGGATTTAACGTCATTTTCAACATCATATCACGACGGTGCCAACATGTGCCAGAACACGGGAATGTCCACAGTTCCAAGTGACAGTCAGTTTGGTTGGTGGAGGAAGACGGAGTGCCCGGAGAGAACCGCCGCCCGTCGGCAAGTATCTGACAAACTATCACACATGGACCAGCTAGGCTCGAACCCGTGTTGGTTCAGCGGTGTGAGGCTAGCGGTCACCAGAGAAGCGCCTTAGACCACTCGGCCGCCGAGGGTCCTACACATCTTCAGAAAACTATATTCCCTGATATTCGCCGTCACAATTGACCGATCACACCAAGTAGCTTGGCCTTTCCACTCAAACATATAAAAAATCACCATACATTGCCGACCATTTTTCGAGATACGATGGCCAGAGATAAGATCCTCCCGTCCGACACCATTAAGCCAAATTTTCAAGGTCGCCAATCAAACTGGCCCAGATTTTTCCCCCTATTAAATTCTGGAAATGTGGTTTTGATTGTTTCGAGAATCAACTATTATGGAAACATTTTAAAATAAATCACAAAACATTTCTGGTCTAGTCAGTTGTAATGGCCAATCAATGTTCGCCGGAAGTCAGGCCCTGATTATAATCTTTGAATAAACAAATTCTATGGTGGTTTGTGGCCTGAAAATTTCGTTCAAATACTCTGTCATTATCAGTGAACGTTGTACGGAGCACGGGCTCTAGAATATATACACTATGATATTTTCCCCTTTTTCTGTTCAGTCTTGTTTGTGAACATTTCCGCTTGTTTCGTAAGACTAAAAGCAGGAGTGTATTTGTTCTCCGTGAACCTTCACGAGCCTTAATGTTTACCCAGTAGAAACAAACCTAGTTCAAATTTTTTAATATCGGCGTGAGTATATACACATAACATTGTCACTTAGTAAAGTCAGTGTTAATCTGGAATGTAGGCCGCACAAAGAATTTCAAACAGATTGACCCACTGTAAAGCTACGAGTTAAATGGAAATAGTTATAATACTGATAATGCTGATGAACAGTACTTAAAAATAAACATTGAACCTCGTGAGAACCAGCAGTTTTGCTTGGAATGGTTAAGACAGAAAGAAACGCAACGCGTCTCCGGGCCTCGGGCCAATAAGGATAATCTCCGGGCTATATCGAGGCAATACGAATATTGAATCGAAACGGAAGAATGATCAGCAGCTCGAGATGGATCATGTTGGACCCGATGAATCTATACCAACCATGCCAACATGTGTGACCAGTATGTTTTGGCCAGAGCAAATCGATCAAATACTGTTGTACTAACTCTCAAGAACGATTACTGATATTGGAAATCGCTCTTGGATGTACTTAGAGACTTCTTGTTTTCACTCTATGCATAATCGTCTTTCAATGTTGTTATAAAATTATAAATTGTTAACCATACAGAAAAGTAGCTCATAAATACAATCTGTCAGAGATCAAGCGAACGGGGCTTCATGGAACATCTACTAAATTATTGAAATTGTTCAAGAGGCTATAAACATGAACAGCAGATTGCAACTTTATAAATTTGAAAGGCTCAGCGGGGTATATTGAAGATCAGCGGGATTTATCAGCAGAAAATCTTACGCCCGTCCGCCTGGTTCTGCCTCACAAATCTGAAGGTGAGCACACACTTATGACAGATGGAAGTTTGTTCATGAACGGGTGTGGTTCAGGTCATTAAAATGATAGCACTTGACATACCGCCATTACCGCGCCCTGTAGCGTGCATGCGTGCGCAGAACAAACCGGAAGTATCAAGCTAGTAGTTGGTGAGGGTCGTCTAGTCTGTGATCAGTCTTGACGTTCGATTTAGAAAAGAAAATTCGGCTGCTTGTTGAAGATGAATTAGTAGAAACATGAGCCGAATTTGTCGAATGGACGTACTTAAGATTTTCGTCGTACTGCTGGTATTGCTCTTCCAGGTAGGAAGTTAAATTAGTAGCATCACGAATCACCATTCCGTAGTTGTTTTTGCTCCATCTGTGACTTTCTGTGATATTAACGTAATTACAGGTCTAGAATCCACCCCATTAATCACATTTTAATTCGCCACGATATCATAAGTGCTTCCAGAGCACCTGAACTACATAAAAGGTAGTGTTCATCAGTTTCAATCAATAATTGCTTCACCAGAAAACAAGATTATTGCATTTGCTAACAATTCGAGCGAAATCGCTGGTAACAAGGCCTACCTGGTACCAAGGATGTGTTTATGGCATTAGGGTATAGTTAATTGCTGTAAACTCAAATATCGATATCATGCGATGGCATCTGCATTTAGTACAGAAAAGTTGACATTTAAGGATATTGTTCTTTTGCCTGATGTATAAGATATGGGATTCATAGTTTGACGTTGGGAAGATGGATTCTGTTCAGCTATGATATAGTATTACATGGAAATGGCTATACGATTTGTTATCTCAGCAATAAATTTCAATTTGTAAAATGATATGTTGAGATACTGATCACTTGTGTATACTTGTACGTTTTTGTGCCTTGAAAATATGACTGGGTCTCTAAACTTATTCAAATGATATCCAATAACTGCTGATAAAATCCATGATGTGGAAATCTGTTAAGCAATTCAGGATATTTGTAACGAGGAGAGCCATTATGTTCTATCAAATAATATGATATCGTATACGCTAGAGTTTCTTCTATACTCGTGAAATGTAAGATGACAGAGATTGATAGATCGATGAACACACAGCTATACTGAGTTTATTCTTGCTATGTTCAACATGGACGACTGAAGTTTACATACACATACAAACCATTTATGCGGTGTTACATTTATATCGTAACCGAGTTAAGGCTGCCTTCATGATAAGATTGACATCGCCGAATTGTAGTTTAAATGATTCATTTGTCCCTCATAATTCGCTATCAAGAACGAGGGAACTGCATTTGGTACAAAAATATATTTCAGCTTATCTTTATAATAATATATCGTTTTTCACCAAACCTTCTTCGTATTCTTTTGCATTATTATAATATATATATATATGTCATTATCAGTTTCTTGATATTTCAATAAAATTTGTGTACAATATTATTGGTTATGACCTCAGAGGTCACAGTACGTATGTTCATGCTGTATGAACGGTCGCCATCAAAGCGTGTATGAGTAGTAAGCGTCACATCCAACATCCAATATTCAGCCGTCGTCCATAAAAAAATTCCGCGTCAATAATCGAACGACCCATTTCGTGTGACAGCAACAATTCCAAATGTGTATGAGATAGAAATAATAAAAACACAAGGTGGTTTCCTACAAGAGGGAAGCGGTCTAAAGTTTTAAATGATGTCAGTGAGACATGCTGATGTTTCATACATAAAATCCTAATCAATGACCATTATTGTTTATCCAAATGAATTCCAAGTCCTTTCCAGAGTATGTATCTCAGTCACGATTTGATTGTGGGTGTTCATTTGGACACCACGGAGATGTAAAACACATTATATTCAAACGGCCTCGAGGCCTCAGGTTTAGCAGAATTAGATACAGGCTGCGAAACGTAGCACCAAATATTTTGCACGCTACGATACTACTCTGCCGTCGGTGTACGAATATTTATCACAGAATTTGAGAAACTCTGAACGCAGGCGCCCTGGTATAACCCTGTTTGACAAGCTCCTGGGATACCATATACGCTAGAAAACGACTTGGAAAAGCATTTGGATATATTTATACTGGTCAATGACACTGGACGGTCGGTACATCATAATACAGGTATATGGTCAGCATTATTAAAAGTTGTTGATCTCTTCTCTCTTGACAGAAACTACACGTGTGTATATAATATCCTCATGTTATACCTCATGAGAGGTTGTTGCTAATACTGTCGAGCGAGAAAATACCTCCGATCATACACGTGGGAATTTTTCTACGACGACGAATATTTAACATATATTGGATTTCACAGTTACATTTCCTTCTAATCATACACATTTGGAATTTTGCTAACTGTCATACGAAATAGGTCTTTCGATTATTGACGCGGAAATACTTTAATGGACGACGGCTAAATATTGAATGTCGGATCTGACGCTTGCTATTTGAATGGTGCGACGAATAAGATAAATACCTTGTGTATATATAGTAAGAGGATTAGGATCTGATATCTTGCTGAACGTGGTTGGGGTATATTCATTGATCATTGAATGATTAAATGTACTGAAATGATCGTTTTTCTCAGATAATAGACGTCACAGCCAAAGGCAGTATTGAGATCGAGTTAGTCAAGTTTTCCAACCCGTCCAGTAGCCTGTCTAATGAACATTGCTGTGATGGTTATCCACAAACATGTACAAGCCAGTGTGATCATAGGTTCCATTTCTGTCTCAAGGATGTGGAAAGGTGATGTGCAATGTTTTCTCACTAAAATATACTGAGACTGAAAAGATTTCCATATAAAAATATATATACTTCGTATATTACTTCAATGTCTCCATACATGAATGATCGCTCTTAAATGATGGGCGTTCGAGAAACCCATACTGACAACGTCATATTATAAAAAAGATTATAATCTGCTGTTGCTAACTATCCCTTTCAGTGTAGCAAAAGAGAGACCGGATGTACATTATTATGCGCCTAGTAGTATTTGATCGGGTTTGCGAACAACCTTACTAATTTCGATCACCGCCGTGAGGGATTATTGCAAAAAAAGTTTGATCGACGACATAAGGAATCAATGAAAAAAGTCAAGCAACCAGATATTTTACCCCAGACTCGTTATTGGCTTGGAAATATGTGACATTCGATCTAAAATACCACGTTTGTGTATGGATATTTCATAGCTGACTCTCTGAGTAACAATTTTGTGTATTAAGGTTTAAAACCCACTCTATGCATAATTAGCTACCTACGAGAATAGCAAGTAATAAACTATACAGAACAGTGAAACTATTATGGTCAGTATATATTATGTCCGTGCTCTTCGTCAAGTGACGGATTACACAAGTATTTTGTTTATCATACGTCCTTCAACAACGTAACAAAACCACACTTCGGTTTTTAAAGTTGCGACAAGTATATCGTTTACGTTATATGTTATAGCTAAGGAGAGAAATCAGGTGAACCTATGACACGACCTCCCCGCACCTGTCATAGTTGATATACGGATAATCGATATCAACCCAAGTACATATTGGTGTTACCCCGATACATACCTGGGTGGAGTCGGAATGAATGGGTGGTGCTGAACTAGATTTCATTGCAAGCGACCCGTTTGATCTAAACGGATTATTTACCCAAGAAAAACCCGTGTCTAATAAAACATAGGCTAGCCATGGGCCATACTAGGCTTGTGATTCCGACCTGATCACATGCAAACTATATGAATTTCCGTTTCATGACACCAACTTTACTGATAGCAAAATAAATCAAACATTTTGGTTTGAACGTCGTACATGTATACAGACCTAATTCCTTCAATATCAAATTGAATTTGTTTTTCAAGTAAACTTATGTGCCCGTGTACCTAAAATAGAATGAAAATGCAAATCAAAACTCTTTTCATGTGAACTTTGGAAGTGTAAGGAAATTTTTCCTTTCTTTATTTCGCAAATGTAAATACTGGCGTAACGGGGTAGCGTCGAACTTCGAGACTTATAGTAGATCATAAACTTACCTTTATATTGCTTTGGGCCCGCTGATCTTTACATGTGGACGAACAGAGAAGATTTTAACAGCTCTTTGTGGGCGACGATTCCATCATAATAGGTGCTAAAACATTATAAATATCGTGCATTATAAGCTATAATTTTTCCACTGAATACCATATCCCATTTTACTCATAACCCCATGGGTCATAATTTTCGTCGTCTAGTTTTATGGTCGTTCATCAGGGCCGGAATAGTTTTTTTATTTATTAGTTAAATTAGAATAATCTCATTTTCCTTTGTAGTCCCTCATCGAGTCAACTTTGTGGTTTAGGTGAAAGCGTCCTGGATGGACCAGCGGACACGGACCATATAGAAAACATGGACACTAATAAAGTTACTTCTAATTTTGATGTTTGGAAGGTGAGAAAGATCTAATATTATCTTAGGAATACCATCTTCACATGCACGCTAAATAATAACTAGAATTTCGTCTTTTCCTTTGACGTACTGCACTGGGTAAATTCTCGAAATCGGAAAGGCTCATGTCATGGATGACCAATCTTGACAGGAACATAACGATATCGTCCAGTGGGTATTTTTCTTGAACACCAAATATGGAAAGCGGTGGTTGTATAGTTTTTCAAGCGAATCAAATTGAATTTTAAGGAGGTCATGCAGGAATAGTTCTGTTTAATAAAGTAGCTCTACGTCTTCTGTTATCTCTCTCCAATGATCTTCGAATCTACTCTTTCCAGGGATCATTTCAACTGAGATTGAATGTCACAGATATAGACACAGTGAATGAAGAAGATGTGGATATATTTCTGCACAACTTTACTCAGATCATCCCTTCGTATAACTACAGCGTTGGACAGAGCGCGCCGCGCCATGTACCACTCGAAGGCATTCGTCCGATGAACGCCACCAAGTACGTTACCATATTTTAGTCATTTTTATATATATGTCGTCTTCGTGGTCTCTTCACTCCTCTATCTAGCATATATGTAATTTACTATTAAACACAACATATAAATGTGGTGAGAAAAGGTGCCAGCGTACCGACAAGAAGTCATATGACCCCACAGCCCAATATTCTGACTGCATATCTAAAAACATCACAAGAACCAGAAATCATCCCTGCGATGACTTGTATCTCAGCCACGCTTTTACTGCAGCTATTCATCCGGACACTTTTCTGTGCTCCAATTAAAATCCCCAAATGAGAAAAACGTTCAAACTTTGGGAGCGTGTGTTATTTATGATTTTGTTGATATAAAATTGAACAAGACCGGCAAGAAATATATCCATCCCGACGGGGTTGTCTCCTCCTGACAGCCCGACAATTATGATCATTTCTCAGTGTACTTTTTTATTGACACATACAGCCTTTCAATTTCAACAACGCTGGTGTTTAATGGCCTTTTGTTGGATTTTTTTTTAGTGAAATGAATGGTATATATTAACTATTTGTTATTTTTTAATATTCTGTTTCAGACTAGAGCTGAACATAGTAGTCTTCTGTTCTTCCAATTATTATGGATCGGACTGCTCTGTGTTCTGTATACGAGAAGACAGCTGTAAGGGCCACTACACGTGTGGCCCTCTAGGACAAAAGGTTTGTTTGCCCGGATGGAGAGGTGGAAACTGCAATGATCCCATCCCTGGAGGCGTGGCCGAATGTCCTACTGGAGGTAATTATTTTCAATGGATGGTACTTTGCTTGTATATTTTATCTGGCATCACAAAATGTACATGGCACACGTGTATGAAAGGAGTTCTGGAACATTTATCAGGCATCTGGTATTTGCTATTTTTCTATCCCATAGCTAAACCCGTAGTTAGTCAATAACTGCATGTTGCTAAATTTCAAGTATTATTTTCCGTTCTGAATTCCAGAAGGTCGTCGTGTCTTTTGCATGACCTGTAAATGAGTCTGATCCTTGTCACCTTTGTTTACTCATACTATTGATTAGCCCTTTCCTCATAATTAGACTATTTTTTTATGATTGTTACCTCATATAAACTTCATATTTTTGTGTTCTAATCGTTTCAGTGTACTCATTGATACGGTTTTCACGGTGTTATCGTATTCCAATATACTGACTGAACTATACTCCTTGATTCACATATCTGCCCCTATATTTTCTGCAATACATTTTACATTCAGCTTCGAGGAGCATCTTACTCATATGTAACATGTTGTTCGTCAAAGCTGATATCATATTTCTTGAAAGATCGCTCGATTTCAAATACTCAAGTTGTCGATAAACATTGTCCTTCAGTTTTCGATCTCCTGCTTCTAAACTGCGACTCATGATCAAAGATAGTCTTAGCTAAATCATATGGAGTACCCCTGTGATTTGCTGTTCATTTACCTTTATGGAGCACAAAATATTAACCAGTGCTTAATGAGAAGGGAAAAGACCCTACTTGTATCTACCAGTATAGTAATTTGTTATTACATAAAAGCGGATTTAAATATTACATTTCCCGTCCTTCACTCACGCATGTTTCTCACTTACACCACACAGCTTCCATCCCTCGAGGTTGGGTTGGGCAGTACAGCTGTGATCGCCAAGTAGAGAACGTCACTTTGTCCGTGGATACAACCGTATTTACATCAACTGGTGTCCTACATTTATTGGACGGATCATATTCAGTATCCGGTATCATGAGACCAGAACTGGTGATTATTGGACCTGGAAGCCCAGGTCACTGGATCACAATAAGTCCCCGAGGTATCAATCAAGTTACGCTAAGAGGGAGGTTCGACAACTCAACGTCCATCTCTGGTCAGGTCTCTGTCGGTACCAATACAGCTGTCACCTGTGGAAACTTCAGTCTTCATTGGGATTCTGGTAAGTGTAAACAATAATGCACACGTGACGTCGGACCAAGGTTAGGCACCGGGCAATGTTTTAACATTGGAAAAACCGCTTAAATCTGAAAATAGGCTTCATAGTGGCATTAAAACTTCTGAAGATGTTATTGTCAAGGAGTTAAATAGGCATTTGTAAACAGAAGGCATCGTCTGAAAAAGTTCGTGAATAAAATAATACAGCTTTGCCAATGTAAATGAATGGTTTGTTGCCAAAGGTTGCTCTCCAGTGATTCTTCCTTTCGGCAGGAATAGACCATGCGTCCGCTTTTCGGTCACCAATTGTCGTAAAATCTTCAACCCAAAATCATATATGTAACCCAAATCACTTATATGTGTATACTTTCTGAAAGAGCATGATTAAACTATTATTTAAAGACACAGCGCTGGTATGTTATAGAAAATTGAATCTCGAACATTCCCTCGCCATGCTTTCTTTAAATTTCCCAGTAAACCCCTTAAACAGTGGAAAAATTGTCAAATTCGGCCCAATTTCCAGAAGATCTGTAAGAGCGATTTCAGTTAAATTTCTTTCCCGTGTTCGGTACCAACTTGAGAAGGCAAAAAAAAACGTTTTTTTGCCAGATTTTTTCTCCGTAAATGAATCATGATTTTAGGTACCGCCAAGGGGCATAACTGAGGCAGGACACAAGTTACTCCATGTCCCCGATCACTGTGTATAGGAAACTAGCCATCGGTCCGTATTTGTCGTTAAACGCTGACAATGCTGAACAGGATGGTATTATACATATAAGCTATTAAGAGGGCCATAAGAATTATGATGTAGCCAAACACGGACGGTCTATCATATTATGAATTAGAGCCATTGCTACGAAACAATGGAGGCCCATCACATGGACGGATGACGTTGTTTCGCACCATTTGCATTCTATCTCGGGACTGTCCTATTGACGTGAAAACTTAGTCCCTATACAAAAAGTAATATGCCAACCATCAGCCTATACATGACTACATGTTTACGATTCTTGAGCATCAATTTCACAAAGCCCCACTCGTTGGACCTTTATGCTTTGAGATTAAGGCACGATCGAGCCGAAAAGACCTATGAATTGGCGAGTACCGGTATTCGAATTAGAACATTGTTAATAATCATGTTGAGGGAGTTTCAGCGAAGTCTGACATTGTACCGAGTGATATTACCACGATATCTGACAATACAAGTACAGATGTCTGTGTTTGTCTTCTTGTGTACTTCTACTCAATTGGCGGTTTCCAGAATGCTTATTGTTACAGCACTGTTGTAAAAAAATATATTCCTGTATACCTAAAGTTAGCTGTCAGACAGGATGTCGGGATATACCCAATTAAATCACAACACTATCGGTATGATAAAATGTAATTTAATAACCACTACATACTACAAACATACACTACAAAAAAATAAATCACATTTAAATAATGACATGCTGTCTTTTCGCAATTAAAATGCAAGTAAGCTACGCGTGCCATTGAGGCACAATTAAGCGAAAACTTCGAGATGCATTGCGATCAGAATGAGACCATTTCGCGCACAAGTATGAATCGCAATTAGGCGGGCAGTATATTAAATACTTATTATCATAATTTGATAAATGCTTTGGATTATCATAATGTAATAGATGTTGCAGTCCACAGAGTCCATGGAATAACAGTTAATGTGAATCCCACGAAATTGAAGCGATATGCAAGAGGTGGGAGAAATTGACATCTGACGGCTAAAAATCACCCATATCACTCAACAGGAAACATTCCTTCGGCACCTCACATTAAGACCCGAGCATAAGGTGGATTCTCGAACGTAGCCTTCGTATCTCAGCCGCGCTTTTAATGCAGATGTTCATGTGGAAACTACGAAGTATCCACCCGGCCCCTAGCACCGGCTTAAGCGGAATTAGATACGCTAGCTCTGGAGCTGTGATGACAGATAAGATCAAACAAATAACTCATCTTATGTCAATGGGTGAGCAGTGAGGACGTCTGATGGGATAAAGACCTCAACATGGGGTAAACATGGTATATGCAAAATTACTCAGAAAAAGTAACATGCAATGCCAGACGTCGTACGACTTAAATTTCCCATCAAAACAATAAAACTACATATTAAACTTTCCGCCAATAAAATAAACCTACATTTTTTTGTCGAATGACATGTGCAGAGGTCGGGCCTCTGTATATAAATCACAGTTAATCACAGTTCGTTGGTAAATGAATTCCCCATCTAGATAGTAGTAGGCAGTAGTCGTGATTTATATATTATGGTAAAAAGCTATTCATGGTGTTTGCTTAAACTGGATATCAGGATGCAAATATCGAAAATAGAGAGAGCTTCCTAACAGTTGTATTATATGGTGTTCTATTTGGGCCAAGTTTGCGTCGCGTGGCGACTTTTAGAAACTCGCCACTCGCCACGCGCCGTGGACCTCTCCGGCGCGCGGCGACTGGCGACTTTCTGCTATCTCTTAACCTGCAAAAACTCGCCAGTCGCCACCCGCCGTGAAACACGGCGAGTTTCGCTCCATCTTTTAACCTAGAAAAACTCGCCGCGCGCCACTCGCCGGATGAACCACGGCGCACGGCGACTGGCGACTTTTGACTGTAGTGAAACTCGCCACTCGCCACGCGCCGTGGACCTCTCCGGCGCGCGGCGACTGGCGACTTTCTGCTATCTCTTAACCTGCAAAAACTCGCCAGTCGCCACCCGCCGTAAAACACGGCGAGTTTCGCTCTATCTCTTAACCTGGAAAAACTCGCCGCGCGCCACTCGCCGGATGAACCACGGCGCGCGGCGACTGGCGACTTTTGACTTCTGGAATTCTCAGGACTTTTTATCAAGTGCGCATGCCAGGGGAGCATCAATTATCGGAATATTTTGTTCGAAACATGCTGTCATTTAATTTAATTTTAAATCTCTTCGTCGTGCATAAATATACATAATTTCTAATGAATGAACTCTCCAGCTACATCTGATGCTATGTGACTAATTTTGAAGATGTAAGCTATCTGTAATAATTAATATAGTTGTTTTTTGAAACAAGTTCTTTTTAATGCAATACGCATATAGGGCAATTCAATTTTGTCAAATGTGCAGATATTTTTTTATTAAAATACTCGTTATCCGTTTCTGTGCAGAACTTGCATACTCGCGTTATTATCTGCTGGTATATTTTAAAAAGTTAACACCAAGACAACATTTTCATTTTTCATTCGTTTTATATAAGTGCCTATATATATTTATAAAACAGCATATCGTTTCAATTCAGAATGAATCGCCTTGAAATTGTTCCTTATTTAAGATACAATAAAGCACTCGACGCGGGAATTTTGTTTTACAAGATAAAAGCAACGTCAACTAATATGCTGTATGAAATATTAAGAAAGCGAATAGAGCGTCATCGTCATATTGATTAAAAAAGTAAGAAATAATGCTAACATTTTCTCTGGATGATTGAATTTCTCTCTTCGTAAGTTTTATGTGAAAAACGGGCGATATCTTTGTATAAGAGATCCTTTATTGCTGTTTTAATCCATAGAGCGCCTCTTTGTTGGGTTGCTTTGTCCTGTATCACAAACCCTACAATCTATCAGGACCCTATTTTTAAAGATGAAAAGACGTATTTCTTTCAACAGTTTCCATATTTTGTTCATTTCCTCAAATTCTATGAGATCGCGACTGTGATTTATGATATTGCAACTGTATAATTGATGCTCCTCGGGCATGCGCACTTGAGAAAAAGTCCTGAGAATTCCAGAAGTCAAAAGTCGCCAGTCGCCGCGCGCCGTGGTTTGTCCGGCGAGTGGCGCGCGGCGAGTTTTTCCAGGTTAAGAGATAGAGCGAAACTCGCCGTGTTTTACGGCGCGTGGCGACTGGCGAGTTTTTGCAGGTTAAGAGATAGCAGAAAGTCGCCAGTCGCCGCGCGCCGGAGATGTCCACGGCGCGTGGCGAGTGGCGAGTTTCACTACAGTCAAAAGTCGCCAGTCGCCGTGCGCCGTGGTTCATCCGGCGAGTGGCGCGCGGCGAGTTTTTCCAGGTTAAAAGATAGAGCGAAACTCGCCGTGTTTTACGGCGGGTGGCGACTGGCGAGTTTTTGCAGGTTAAGAGATAGCAAAAAGTCGCCAGTCGCCGCGCGCCGGAGAGGTCCACGGCGCGTGGCGAGTGGCGAGTTTCTAAAAGTCGCCACGCGACGCAAACTTGGCCCAAATAGAACACCATAGTATTATGTGAAGTGGGGAATCTCTCGAGAGCAACCAGGCGTCATTTTGCGAGTTCTAACTTTTAAAAAGAGGCAAGCGACTTTCTTTGAAAGGTGTATACTATAGGAATTTTAAGTTCAAACATGGCAGTGTGACTAACGTCACAGGACCTACGCACTGAGTTCTTGAAAATTCCCCCGCCCCAAGTTGAAATCCTGCCTATATTAAGATGGGCACGGCCCAAATCAGAATCATCAGTGATTTTCATCAAAACTCACCAGAAATTTTCATCCAAAGTAGATCAGCTCAGAACTTGCTGGTAACAGTCCCCTAATGTACCTTCATAAAAAAAATTCAAGATTCTAATGTCAACGGTTCTCCTTATTTTGCGGACGATGGTAGCCCACTTCGTAGGAATAGTTATGATGAATGCCTTAGCGGGGTATTATTTGAAGCCTAGATTTTAAAAAAACCGCTATATTTACCTTCAAATAATTCTCTAAATTCTCATTCCCTACCTTTCAGAATATATATGACCCATTTTGGTGAGTTAATTCATTGCAATTTAGTTCAGCAAAACCTGATAAGGTGTCGAATATTATATCGCTAGGGGTACTGGAACCTTAACACTGACAATATTCCTCATAATGGCATAACGATTTCACGATTTTCCTAAAAGCGAAATAATGATAACCCTCCATGGTTGGTCTTGTTTCAGTTTCTGCACATTTCCAATGTCTAAACGGTGCCACATGTATCCGGGATGATGCTAGGAATATTCACATCTGTTGCTGTGCCCCAGGTAGGCGAGACAAATGTTACAGAATGAATCGTATTGTCGGTAACTTTCATGGCTCTTGAATTCGTTACTTCCATGCACCGCTTCAGAGCCTTCAAGCCTTTCTAATGTATTCTCTGTATAATAGTGTTAATGAATCCCGCGCTAGTATTACTGTTTTGGCATAGCTGGGAATTGTATTATGGATGAAGTCGATTAAGGTACGAATACATGTTGTGAATGAATGATTATTTTCAGGGTGGACTGGACCTAGTTGTGAGGATGACATAGATGAGTGTGCAACACCACCGTGTTTGAATGGGGGCACTTGCAATCAGACAGCGCCACCGGGTTATACATGCGACTGTCCGGATGGGTAACGCTTATTTTTTGTATATCTCCCCAAGGGACAAAAGTTGATTCTGATATTGTACTCACTGATAAATCCATATATTTAACAATGGCTTATGTTTAGAAGAAGATGTTAGTCCGTTCGACTTTCTTGTTGACTGATGAGTATAGATAACATTGACAATTTATTTGTCGATATTTTGTTCTCCCATATCTGCCAAATTAATAGCGAAGTCTAATGTTATACACCTATATGATCAAAACCTGTATCACAACTCATTATTGTACATTATTCTGCACTCATGAACAGTATACTTCGAAGACATATATACATATATATTTTTCATTTCATTAACAGCTATTTCGGGCCCCGTTGTGAACTGACAGAGTGCCCACCTAATCATTATGGTCCAAACTGCGGTGTTTTGTGTATACCTGAGAACTCTTGCGACGGTCACTATAGATGTAATCAAAGAACAGGGGAAAAGGAATGTCTGACCTCGTGGATTGGTAAAAACTGTACCAAAAGGAATACAACTTCTGGTGACCAAGACTTCGAATGCTTCAATAACGTTACTGGCTACTGCCAAGCTGGAGAGTGCTTCAACCGCTCATGCTGTTGTCCTCCTGGTACAGCTGGGCCAACGTGTACAGATATTGACGATTGCCTGAAAAGTCCATGTGCAAACAACGCCACCTGTCATGATCATATCAACCATTTTCAATGCATATGCCAAGAAGGTAAAAATCTCGATATTCTCTTTATATTCTGGAAATCCGAGTATGGGAAGACATTCATTATCCCTGACACCCTTTTGTGCCAATAAACGGAAAACCATCAGTAATTCCATGAACTAAAATTGAAATGAATGTACCGTATTGCTTAAGCTGTCCATATGAATAGCTGCATTAAAAGCGTGGTTAGAATACAAAATCACAGGGATCACTTTCGGTTCTTATGTTTTTAGAAACAGGCAGTCAGTATATTTGTCTGTGGGGTCGTATGACTTCTTGTCAGTACGCCGGCATGGTTTTCCATCACGCTTTTGATGTTGCCTCCAATTCTGATAACTCAGTTACTCCTGCCCATAAAGTCGAAATTTTAAAAGGGCCGAGGGCTTTTTATTTTTATCAAAATAAGCGATTCACAAATTGGATCGGGATCGCTCTAAGATATTGAGTCTAGAACTTCTCGATAATGAATCAAGATAGCGCAACTAATTCGCTTTTTTGATATCAAGAAACCAAAAATCGTTTTTTCATATAGCTTTTGCATGACATTCTTGCCAATCTTGATAATCAACGGCTTCCATTCGATAAAGTGAGACAAAAATTACGGTTGAAGAAAAAATATATTAGGGAAACACTTCCTAATATATTCTTATCTGAGATCGTATCCTATTGTCTCGAACTTATTACTTCAATCAGTGGATATCACCATCATAAAAGGGTAATGCAATCACTTTTTCAGGTTACACTGGATCTACATGCGATGCAATTATCACGACACCATTAATTACTTCCACAAGCGAGACGCCATCTACACAGTCTTCATCTACGTCTACTCACACCAGTGCAACCCTGGGTCAAACTACCTTCACTACTGTTCCTGAAACAACGATGACTAGCGAAGAATTTTCAGTTCCACAGACAGTAACGATGACCCCAAACATAACCTTATACGAGACAACGGTCGCTCACAGTACTGAGATCAAATTTAACACGACTTTACCCCATGTATCCAGTTCTACAACAAACTATGTCACCAGCATTCCTCTTACTAAGTCCGGCAGTAAAGGGAACATTACCACGGCTCAAACAGAACTTTCAAGTTCCACTGAGACTGGTGAAACACCCACAGCCCAGACTCAGGGAATACTCGTTTCAAGTACAGTGCAAGAGACAGTGTCGGTGACTCAGCAAACGACAGAAACAGCGGTAATGGAAGAGACATCTACAATGATTCAGCATTCACCATCAACAACAACAATGCCAGAAAGAGCGACTAAGGCCCAGGAAACTACAGCCTTTCGAGACACATCAATCACGACTGGACATGCAAAAGAATCATCATCAATTCAAAACACACCACCAACAACTCGACAGCCAATAAGCACTACCATGGAACAAGAGACGCCGACAATTGCACAGGAAACCATAACAACGAAGACTGTGCCGGGTACAACTGTCCACCAAACAACAACGGAAGTCACAACTGCCCAGCAAACAACAACGGATGTCACAACTGCCCAGCCAACAACAATGGGAGTCACCACCACAGTTTCGTATACTACTACTCCTGAACCTACCGTAGCATATGAAAGTAACAAAACTTACTCCATAGTCCTTGTTGGTGTCTTGGCAGAAATTGATATTGAACAGATTAAAATAGCTATCAAACTGGCCTGGATTAAGATGAACGAAGGTAAGAATATTTCGACTCAATATTGATAGTTCTTTCTGCAATCATGATGACACGCATGATGTTATCGGTTTTCGTGATCTATCTATTTATACCCTGGTCAGGATTTTGGAGATCTCCAGAGACAAATGACACAGGATTTTCATGTCAAAATGTATCATCCATACTTCAGTTCTTGATCATGAGTTAACAAGCTAATTCCATAACCATTGTAAATGAACTAAATCATCATTAACTAACATTCAAAATTCACTCTTGCAAATATGATCTTGACATTTACTATCCTATTATTTCGTTAGGACTGAATCTAACCGAAGCTTCTGTAGAGGTTCATAATTTCACGACGGCCGAGGCCATTGGAACTGAAAGGTATGACATTTTGTGATCATTGTTTATTCATCTCCGAGGCCCGCCCTCTGTGATTATTGTCTTTATTGAAATTTACCGCACGACGTCGGGCATTACAGGTTAGTTTTTCTGGGTGTTCTTTCAGTTTCCATGTTTACTCCATGTTGAGTCGTTTCCATCAGACCCGCTCCATGCTCATCCATTAACCTCAGATGTGTTAGTTATTTGAGCTAGCGTATCTAATTCCGCTTAAGTCGGTGTGGCCGTGTGATTACCTCATAATTTCCACATGAACATGAGCAGTAAATGATAGATACCAAGGCTACGTCTGGGAATCCTCCACATTCTAGTCTGAATGTGAGGTGCCGAGGTAGACTTTCCTTTCAGTTTTTCCCACATCTTACATATCTCACAAATTCAACATTTCAGAGTCATCCCGCGTCCACTGGAGAAGGAAATATATGAACCGCCAACAATATGCGACATAAAGAAGAATTAACTATTGATAAGAAATAGATGAAGATTGTTTCGCCAGGTCCACGGTTGATAGTCGAATGAGAAATCTATCTTATTTGAGCAGTTAGGGAATTTGGCCAGCTTTCGTATATTTTGTACAAGGTTAAACCAAGAACGAATGATGCTATAATGGGTTTCCTCAGTTTCAATGAGCGGGATTATGGTGATAAATCTGCAATGTCGGATCTGAAGCCTACATTAAGAATAGTTATTTTGGAACAAGACAAGTTACCCCGTTCGAAACTCATGATACACTGAATTGAGGATTATTCGCTTTTTTTCAGCACAATCGTATTAGCAACAAATTTCCTTTTAATCATATTATGTTCAAGTACAATTTATTGTTGTTTGCAGAGAATTTGTGGTGGAAATAACCTATATGATTATAATGGACGTACGGGTACAGTCTATATCCATTGCGCCCACAACTAGCGTGATACGGGAATATATACTGCACGTTCATAAAAGTGGTCTCTACACAGGGGCTATCATGTTCTACCTTGTGAACCATTTCCAATTGTTGATAGAAGGACCGCCGCCATCAACGCTACATTACAGGAACATAGAACGGGTGCTGCAATATGCCTGGAGCCGAAACTTCAGTACGTACTTTTAATATGCGTTTATAGCGGAGTGGAATCCTCCCTGATTGGTTTAATTCCTTGAGTGAGATCCAACCACAGCTGACAGCTTTAGGGCAGGTGTTATTCTCCTTTGTTAAAGAAAGATTAAAAACTGCCCAAGGAGATGCAAGCCTTTCTCTCCTTCGTTTGCAATACACAGAAGTGCAGGGGCATCTGTCCTGAATATAACATTTAATGGCATGGCACCATAAAAAATCAACCAATCACCAAGGATTTCATTTCCATTTAATTTTTTTTTCATGGTGTATCTGTTGACAAACAATGGACTTTTTATTATCCTCCAATATTTGTAACTCCATTTGTAAATTTTTTAATTTAATTTATCATATGAAGTCCTCTAATATAATGCATAGATCATTCGACAAGCTTATACAGCCATTGCACCACCCCCTTCCCAACCTTAAAAAATATCAAACAGTCAATTTCCTCACCCCTTCCCAAACTTATAGTGAAGATCACCGAGCCATTGCCCCAACCCTCTTCCTGACCTTAAACAACATCACACAGCCATTGCCCGCACCGCCTTCCCAAACTTAATCAGGATTACATAGCCATTACCCTCAGCCCGCTTCCCAAACGTAAGCAAGATCACACAGCCATTGCCCGCACCGCCTTCCCAAACTTAATCAGGATTACATAGCCATTACCCTCAACCCGCTTCCCAAACGTAAGCAAGATCACACAGCCATTGCCCGCACCGCCTTCCCAACCTTAATCATGGTTACATAGCCATTACCCTCAGCCCGCTTCCCAAACTTAAACAAGACCACACAGCCATTGTCCCCACCACCTTCCCAACCTTAGTATCCATTCATATTGTCATGTTTTCTGTGTTTATCTTTTTTAGGTACCGCTTGTCAGGATTGTGAAGTGAACGTTACAGTGCCAATCACCGAGGAGTTTGTTGGAGTGAAAGGGTAAGCATATACACTCGCTAGCCTTTGAATACCAATACGCGTTGAATAATTTTCAGAGAACAGTCTCGAAATTTTAAATGTGATATTCCTTAGCAAACGATTCTTGTACTGGCTAACCATTTTTCCTCTTGGCCGTATTTTGGAACATTTGAAACACTTGAAACACACGTAACGTTAACGTAAATTTTAGCCATTTTTATTCTTAGGCAGCAACTGTTTTTGTATTGATTCAAATCAATCGAGATGAATAAAATGGTCAACACCAACGGAATAGCCTATCATCATCTTAGATATATCGCAAACGGTCCTTATTTCTTTCCGTATTCGAAAAAACATTTCGATATATATTCAATTCACTCATTCGTACTGTTGTCTTGTTCTATTTTCAGTATTCAAATAACAAAGGTGTATTTCTTCGTGAAGGTCAATAATGTTATCATAACCCCGGCTATGACCGGATTGACAGACGCACAACTGGACGTGATACAGGAAACTTTCCGAAGCCGTAACATCAGTGTTAAAGTTTACAGAGGGCAGTCCGTGTTTCGTTTCCGGTTCCACTACAGTGTAGATTTTGTGGGACATGTGTATGAAGAGAGTCTCTCAGAAATCCATACCCAGCTGACGCAGGTGTGGATGAATCAAAGTACAGGTAACCGAATATGTTGCATAATAGCATATTTTCTTATTAAAATGGCATTATACTCTAAAGTGGACTAAAGTTTTCTGGTCAGTGATATAGAGTGAGTGAGTGAGTGAGCGAATAGGATATAACATCGCTTTTAACATTATTTCAGTCATATCGCGATGACCCAACTAAGCACCACCCAGGCAAGTGATATGGATTGCCGATGAGAACATCATGATGTCTTGCTGACATCATTGGAAACTGTTTACCGCTGTATTCTTGCAAGCAACTAGTTGGTGTTTAACTCGGGGCTAGGGGTTGTTTGAGTATCATGTGGTTTACTTTAACAAGGTGTTCAAATGAACAGGCACAATCAAAGCGTGACTGAGATACATACTTCAGAAACGATTTGGAATTTATTTGGATAAAGAATAACGGTCAGTGATTAGGATTTTTTTGTATATAACATCATCATGTCTTGCTGACATCATTGAAACTGTTGACCGCCCCTCTCTTGTGGGTATAACCATCTTGTGTTTTATCACATTTATTTCATACACATTTGGAATTGGTGCTACTTATCGTAGGAAATAGGCCTTCCGATTATTGATGCGGAAATTCTTTTATGGACGACCGCTGAATATTGAATGTCGGATCTGACGCATGCTATATCGTTCAATTATGGGCATGGAAATTCTTTAATAACGAAGGATGGCTGCAAAATATAGGATCTGACATTTCTATTGTGATAATTTTATATTTTGAATGCAGAATAATTGGCGATATATTTATAAAAATATATACAGAGAATAGATATACGGTTCCTTTACCATGAACAACATCATCAGCGCGTATACATACGTGATAACTGCTGAAATTATCACAAATAGTTAACGAGGACACTCTGGCGTTGCGAATTATCTTCCATATTTTCCTATTATTCTTGTATTGTATACAACTATTCAGATTGGGCCACATGCAGCTGTGTCAACATTACAGTGGTGCGTCTCGACAAATACATTACGGCGAATGGGTAAGTCATTTATATCATTTTAATTTTTATATCAAATCCTACTGCCCTTTTTTAAACAGATATATTTCGAAACCATCACTCATCCCTTTTGCTATACGCACTTTCGAGATTGATACTTGAAGGCTACGTATAGTAGCGATTTTATATACCCATTCTCTACCGTCATTCTAGAATGTTCTTATCACGAAATATCCTGGCAATACCGTAATTGGAAACTACGTATATTTGGTGCAACAATGTTTCAACTTGTCAGTTCCAGAGACAACTGGTTTACTGAAGCGAACCGGTAATGATATTCCTGGTTAGATCCCAAGTTCGTGCCTTGCTATGCATAGATATATGAACTATTATACTTAGAGTAAAAATACCTGTAATACACATCTATCAGACTTCACAATACTCATTGGTGTTTGTGAAAAGCCACAGGTAATGCCAAGCATTCTAAGCTGCTGTTCTACTCGAAGTGCAACTAGTACAAACCCTTTGATTGGCCCTTCATATTATACATAGCCTATCACATTACCTATTGGTTCGCTTCAAGTCGGTGTAATAATGACAATGATAGGAAGTGTAATAATGACAATGATAAGGTGTAATAACGACAATGATAAGAATACATTTATAACAGATTCCGTTTGTGTTTCTTTACTCATTTTTATGAGAAATAAATTCCTCCGCCTATGCATTTAACTCTGTTATAATTTGATTATAAAGAAAACAATGTTGTATTATTAACTGATGAATGACATATACAGAGACCCATTTAGACTAGGATAGATTTTGGTCGACTTGTTTCCCCAGACTGATGCTGACCAGGATCATCTACTTCGTGAAGATACGGACAGCTCTCCAGAGCTACTTCAGTGTCATCGGCCCTTCCATCCAGAATCTTTCTTCTGGCCTCATCGTCGTCAATCCGTCAACCAACACCACATACCAGATCCACACATCTTCGAGTGTTACCTTGTACAGATATGATCTCCAGTACAACCTCTACGTCAAGGAAGAAATCGACATCGAAACAGTCTCCGTGTTCATGGCAAGATTGAAGAATGCCTGGAAATACAAATGGACAGGTTTGTTAGAGAGACACTCTAATCAATCGAAATTGAAATGCGTTGAAATACTCAAGATGATCATATGTATAGTCTTGAAGAAAAGGATTTCCGGCACAGTCAATGGTGGTTCTTTGCGGTAACGCCGTGGCAGGACGGGTGGATGGGGGCGGGGGGTCGTTTTATTTGGAACAAATATTTTAATGGACTAGCATATTAATCGAAAAGGGTTCATGGCAAGAAGTTGGAAAATCTGCGTGCTGTCCATTGCCGAACGGACTGTAGCTAGTAAACACTGGGTCATTTTACCTTGTCCGCTGAGTTAATACTTGCAAAGTCACCTCGATTATTTCTGTCGTTAATTTCGGAAGTTTGTTTGGTTTATTTACAGAACTGGATGGACTAAACATTGTTATTCCTGGAGTTGAGCAATGTATAGCGAAATCAGAGTAAGCATATTTGTATCTAATACTGCTTAAGCCGGTGATAGGGGCCTTGCGGTCATGCCATTCAAGATGCCCACATGAACATCTACACATCACCATTTTATGGGTTAAATAGGAGACGATGTACATGTTCACAATTACTTTCTGTGTTACATCGATTGTAAGGATAATGAACAGAAGAAAATTCAAGTATATTTTTATATTTTCAATTCGTGATGATTGATTTCAAATCAGTGGTCATTCTGGATTGTGCTATTTATATGTACGAGTTCATAATAAAATTAGATTAATCGGGATTTTCTAATGATCTCAGAGAATCACAGACGAAATGGGTCGTGGGACAGCATATTTCCAGGCTGGTTTACTTCATTCTCTGGAAGGGGCAGGTTATAAACCCATACTGGACGACGACCCTGACGAAGACAGTTCTGGAAGAGTATGTGGCCAATGTTACCAGCACAAACGGGCATGTGTATGAACTGTACCATGGCACAGATGTCATCTATCTTCAAACTCAGCACTATGCCGTACATCTGAAAGGGCATTTCATCATCGAGCACTGGACTAACCTGGAAACGATGATCAAAGCGACTTGGAGTGACCACTACCGCGGTAGGTACATCAAGAGCAATGTGTTGACATGAAGCCATGCTTCGAATATACATTGAAATTACGAGAAAACGCCAGGGATTAATGTAGTTAGAAATAATTAAAACCGGTCAATGGTGCTGTTTGGAAAAGCTTAGTAAGCAGAAATTCGCATCAGACTCAAATGATTGCTTCTCAAACTTCTGTCTTCACCTTTGGCGTTTTTTCGTTATGTCAGTATATATAAGACGATAACATCATGATATAACTAGCCTATGTTTATGAATACTATGATTGTCTTTTTGAATTTGGTGGTAATGCTGTTATATGGAATATGGAATAGGTCTTTGGAATATGGACGCGGATATTCTTTAACGGACGACGGCTGAATTATGAATGATGGACCAGACGCTTGTACATGTAAAAGTATGACGAACTGGAGTACTGTATTTAAGCCATACGCCCCATCCCTCCCCCTTTATGTGCTCTTCTCTGGCACGTAATTTATAATTACAATTACAATTCTGCCTTATAAAGGCGTAGCAATAGAGAAGTGGTCAACTGTTTTCAACGATACCGACTAGACATTATGGTGTTCCTATCGTCCAATCGTTAAGTGTTCGTTTTCGATGCATAGTCTGATAATACAGTAACCTGCTGAATAAATATACAGAATATGAATGCGTGTGTTTTAGTTACAGTGCAGGGTCAAAGAAATTGGAACTCTTCTGTGTAGGAGATTGATTTAGTCCATACACAGAGGCTTTAATAGGACCAGAATACCAGTCAGAGAAATCCAAATATATGATCCTGTATTACTGGTTTCAATTCTGTGGCAAATGATGTACTGGATTTGGAGCAGTTTTCATTTTTCTTCGTTCGCGAACTTACTTTGGCGTACTAGTTTGATAATTATTAACAACGGGAAGTTTTTTTAATCAATTCCTACTCATTCTGGCCCTACCATTGGTCACATGAGACAGTTATTTGTCACTTCATCTGGAGAAATCCACTGTTTTCTCCATCTCAAACTTAAGTATTTCTCTTGTTTAAAAAAATATCAATCAGAAATGCATGACCCATGTCGGCTCTGTGTATTTGTAGTCTGCCTCATTCTTGTCAACGAATCGTTCAATTATCTTTCAGAATCCATGAATATATCGTTGACAATGATAGAGGAATTTTGTACAGAGAATAGGTAAGAATTTATCGCTATTCCGAATTAGATCAATTAAAAAGCTGATGCGGGTGTTGGAAGATGTGAGTCTTTCTGTAGGTACCGGTACTCGTCGTCCATTTGATCGTCTGATTCAACAGTATGTGCTCAGAATGCAGCTGTCTTCTGCATAGGAAAGAGAGGTTAAGAAGCTTCTAGAGAAATTCAATGCATGTCTACTGCGCGTCTAGGGATACTCGAACCGAATGACGGGCCAGACGCTTGTAACAAAGGAAAATGGATAGAATAATAAATATTACCTGGAAAGCGAAAAGTTGAGAAAAAATATGTTCTCCAAATTGAAAGGTAATTGGGCCACTAGAAGTGAACGCTGGCAAACTTAGTTGGTAATTTGTTGAAAATTTGCTTTATGATCGTAGTTTGCCATGTTGATATGATCTTGTCCTAATGAGTGGTTACTGGTTCTGTATTAGACTTCGTGATTTACCATTCTTCTAGGAAACTATAGAAGTATTTACAGAAAATAACTTCTTATGAATCTTTTGCTTTTCTTCACAAATACTTGCATTTTTCATGATATCCCTATTTAATCCCACATCAGTTTAGTGACCCCATAATTTTACCCTCGATTTAGAAATATGGGGACCGATACTACCTCTTATCGAAATATTCCTACGAAGTGGGCTCTCATTCGCAAATTGTCCGATAATGAGCCAGTCCATCCGAATCCTTTCGTCGGCAAAATAAGGAGAACCGTTGACATTAGAACCGTGATTTTTGGCATGAAGGTGCATTAGGGGACTGTTACCATCAAGTTCTGAGCTGACCGAATTCTGATGAAAATTTGATTTATAATTACTTTTTTTATTTATTGATGGCTTAGCGAGTGCACTGTCATGCCTATCGGGAACCCTTGGCTGTATGTTTCACTGTGACTTTTGAAGGTTCCCTGATACGGCATATCACGTTGGGTACACCGGTTCTCGTAAAATCACCGAAGTTAAGCGACTTGAGCCCGGTTATGACTTGGATGGGTGACCTCGTGTTGTACTGCTGAGCTGATAAGTGTCCATGGTAATAGGATCTGACGGCGATAATAGTTGCTACGCTAATGACTCACCAGCGGTGACATCTGGGAAAGTTAATAGTACCCACTGTCAATTAGAGACTGCTATTTAAATTCTCTCACGGTAGCACATAGGGCCCCCAAGCTGACCAACGTTTGATGAAAATTTTTGGTGATTTTTGATGAAAATCACTGGTGATTCTGACTTGGGCAGTGCCCATCTTAATATAGGCAGAATTTCAACTGGGGGCGGGGATTTTCAAGAGTTCAGTTCGCGTCAGAGTCCTAATGCCTACCCTACTTCGTAGGTCCGTTAGTCAAACTGCTCATGTAATTTAAAAAAACATTATTTTCCAAATCTCCTTAAGAATAATAAGAACCATAGAGATGTGAGGAGAGGCTGTCATCTGGTTGTTTTCAATATCATATGAACATAGGTCAATATCTTATTTATACACTATTTATACACAGTGTTAGAATGATTGGGGCCAATCTATAAAAACGTTGAAACACAATACTCAGTGTTATTGGGTCCTCAAATATTGGGTCAAAATTTTGTCCCAAGAGTATTTGGTCAACAGGTTTAGTTGACACATCACTGTGACCCAATTTTGGGTCGGGATGAAGTTTATCCTATTATACTTAGGTCCAAATTAGTAAGCCAACAATTTTTACCAAATATTCTTTGGTCGAATACACTTCGACCAATATTTGTCGCTCGCAGCGACCAAATAATACCGACGGTCACGGATACGTAAAGGGGAACAACTTTGCTGACATACCGGTAGAGGGCGGAGTGCAGAGGGGGTCAGATTTATCCTGCAGCCATACGATAGCTTGCGACGCTACGAATATATACATTTTGATACATTTATATTATGACGTTCTCCTGTGACGTTTGTTATTTGGACCGCCAACAATGGTATCGCGAGTGGCGTCATCACAATATGGATTGTTGCAACGTCATAGCGAATGATCGACGTCACAGAAGAACATACCAGATTCTTCAATTCATTTGGACCAGAAATATATATCTTACATCATACAACAAAAGCGCCTCGTGTGTCTGTCAATATGTTAGGATAGTCACTCTGCAGTACATCTGTTTTAATTTCATTTTGGCCGCCCATTTATCGAACTGGAAACCGTTTTGCGTCAATTACATTTGATCCACCATGTTAACAATCTTCGATCTGACCCCCAAGCAGTCACGCCCTCTGCCGTGACGTTGGTAAAGTTGCTTCCCTTTTAACATCCGTGACCGTCGGTATTCAGTGACTTTCAAACAAAGAGGCGTGTCATTGTCAAATACGCTGCCCCGTCCTCCAGAGGAAGCAGAAAACCATGTTATCACGTCGAGCACACCACGACGAAATGGGAAATTATTGCATGCATGTTTTACGATGACCATCTACTATAATAACCAAATTATTTGTTCCCCTTCCCTTGGGCATTCGTCTGTTATCGCTAGGGCAGCCCAAAATAATTACGTCTGTGAATTCACACTTGTCCAAGAAACAAGCTCCTGGAAAGAGGGAAAACGACCAATGGCTCGCATGTCGAATGGCAACTCATGAGATTTCAAACATGCGATAAATTCCGTTCAACAATATGTTCACCATTAACTAAAGCAAACCCATTGAACTTTTGTTACAGAGAGGTTGTTACTGGTATTTACTACACATTGACAGTCGACGCTAGATTTGTGGACGCAATGGTGAGCTACAACGCAAAGTTCAATACCACCGACCTGGAACATCAACTTCAGCTTTCGTCAACCCTCCGATATTCACTGTATTTAGGATCAATCTCAGCACTTATTTCCTACCGATATGGTCTCTTTATCCACTTCGAGCAATCTATAGCAGTGCTGGATTATTCCAAATTCGAAACACAAATCCAGTCAGCATGGAAACAACTCCATCCAGGTAAGTTATTCCTTATTTTGTTTTATAAAATTGTCTTTACACGTAATGCGACTGATGGCGTCCCATAATAATGGGTGTAATTTGCTGGCTGTATGCTAGTCGTTCACAACTGCTATGGTCAGATAGAGAAATCAGCAGAAATACACATTATAATCCGGACGGAACTACCGCAAACGAGTCGCTCGACATGGTTAAACTGATGACAATTAACTAATCGATTTTCATCAATTCACTGACTACTCGAACGGTGGGTTTTCTTCTGTAGATATAGTTAAATATCGATATTGAACAATGCATATGACGCCAATGTTAAAGAATCATTGTATTTGTATTGTAGATGTGAAAGATATCTATATCCGAGTGGCTGGTGTCGAGCAATACTACACTGAGAGCAGGTAAGTTTAAAAGCCTTGTTATCAATCAACCATCAAACTTCACGTTTTTATTTTAAAAATGTGAGTAGAATAATACACTACACCATCAACAGTTTGAAAAATTTATCGGTGAAGTTCCAATTTCTTGGAAATTTAAAATTGGGCCGATGATATAGAGACCAACATAATTTGACGATTTTGTATTTAAAATTTACACCGCTTGTAGACATAGACACATTTCTGGGTAAACTTGATACATTCAACATTCAAACTTCTTGGGTGGAATACAACATAACATTTAAAGCAAGAGTTTAAATGATCTCAGTCTGCTTCTGAAGGTTTAAATCCCAAGCGGTACCAAGAAAATGTATCATTTAACGGTGCGATACAAAGGTGATGGGAACATGAAAAAACGTCATGCGGCCAGCTTTACTGATGAGAACCCACTGTGCCTAGGATCGGATAAAGAATACTTATCTACCCGTATGATCCCCAAAAATATAAGTTCAATAATATGTCAAAACCCTATGTACAGGGGATGAACCTCGAAGCCAGCGGCCGCCTAAAGAGTTTTTGTCATGTGATATGGTTTGGTATATTTAGATATTCCAGGCATTGGAGTTACGATAGCATGGTCACGCAAAGCGTATCGTGCAACCGGTAACCTCCACACCGCCGTACATATACTCTTTTATATTAATGATCTTGCAGGAAACTGGACTATTTATGTATACTAGGATTTGTTCTTTTAATTTGGTGTTAATACTGTTATTTAAATTAGGTTTGAATATTGAATGACGGACTAGAGGCTTGTATATATATATTGTGACCGTTCAGTGGTCGTCCATGTGGACATAGTGTTTGTTCATGTAGTTGCCTTGAATGGCGCGAACACATGGTCCATGGATCCAACTTACGCGGAATTAGAATCGAAAAGCGTTCATGACATGATAGCTCTGCAAACTTAACAGATGAACATGTCAGGGTTTCCCTTCCCAACTACAATTCACATACAAAAAATACTCCCAAACCATTTCTTATCGCCCGAAAAATCATGTTTTTATTCTTTCAGAACCATTGTATGGCGCATGACGTACTTTCTCCTTCGCGGAAAACTCTCCATTTCCCCCTTGTTTGTGCCCAACGTAGAAGAGAAACATTTCGCTCAGTGCGCATGCCTGACGGTCATAGGAATTACGAGAAGAACATACGAATTATACGTGGGTTCTAGGAGTCGTATTAGTCATTGGTGGCCCTTTTCCTACCACTTCTCCTTGATTTTTACGAAGGAAGTGTCTCGGTTGGACTGGACACACATTCAACACAAGCTCGAGCTGACATGGCAAACCAGATATACAGGTATCGCTCGTCTCTTTCTCCATAAGTTTAAAGTTATGAAAAATAATTATATTTCATGCAGTTAAAATTTAATGAAATCGCAGTGATACATATTCCCAAACGACAGTGCTTAGCACTGAACTGTCAAGCGTTGAAGAACTTTAACTAGCTTTCTGTTTCAACTGTCAGGCCAAAAGAGGTTAACGTGCATCGTTCTCCAAAGCGCTAATTTCCTTTTAATTTATCTCAATTGACATTTGAGAGCTACCACCCTTCATTGTATCTCGCATGTGTCGTTAGGTGTCACAAAAGTGATTTATGTCGTAATAGTGAGGGAACGCAACGTTCATGGTTTTTAGACTGGGACTGCATTAAAATTAACAGAAAGTGAAGTAGACTAACGCGCGACATCAAACCACTTTTCCGGAAAACACTTCTTGGCCTACATACAATGTCGATGGTAAATAACCCAGTTGTCTATATTATTGAAGTAAGGACTTCCCTTCGCTCTTGTTTCAACAGTTGTAAAAGTCAGTATTATGGACCAGGAGGAATATTTGACAGCCAGTGGGTAAGTGATCCGACTGCTAAAGATATAATGTTTTCTAAGTTTTTCTCTTTTATTGCAAATATATGATAGTTTAGTTGTCATGATGGTACATATACATACCCGGAAAGTCCAGTCAGAATTTTAGGGGAGGTAACCGTCTCTGCATCAAAACAGCTGAATTTCTTTTAAAAGTGTTTTCACTTAATTTTTCATCATTTACGAACAAACAGAATTACATAAACTTTTCAAGTAATCTTTTATCATTCTGGTGATCGGGGTACATAGATTTCCCATTGGTAATCCAAGTGAGTGAAATAGCCGTCCTCCCATTCATTTGACATGAGGGAGGGATTCGTTGCACTGCACCTTTTCATTCAAATTTTGACGTCATTTGCATAGCGTAGTCATAATTTTATTCATCTACACCATAGCGAAGGTAATATATTGTAGAAAGTTTGTAGAGGTGTATATATTTCACTAAACCTGTAGTATTTATATATAGGAGTTCATATTATATTCTAAAGTAAAACTGGATCGACTGGTGGGCCGTGAACTGCAATGCACACACGTGTAAATCAAGCCTGTGTCCCAGTTTTTTTCGCACATGCATTTCATCTTTACTTAAACTTAATATATCAAGCTGAATGTCACGAAACTCCAACGACATGTGTGTTAATAATTTTAACCTAAACAATTGTTTATTTAGACGTTTCTTCAGAAGATCATGGGCATATACCGACTTGTTTTCGTTACCCTTTTTGCTTATAGAACATCCATCTGGAAACTTGTCTACTTCGTCTCCACTTCAGCGGCAATTTCCATCTCTAGAAAAGATTTGGTACCGTCTTTCTACGTTATACAACTGGACGTGCGGCACTTAGATCTTACTTTCCAAAATATCTATAGTGGCCGATATGCGCTCTCAACTGTGGATATAACAACAGCATGGCGGTACCATTATGCTTTTTCTGTGGACTCAAACTATATCGTGAATGAACCCAGCATGAGCAAGTTTATCATGGCATTGCAAGCGGTGCTGTGCCGACAAGTTCCAGGTAAGAAATTTCATATAGCCTGTCGCTATTTCAGAAACCTTAATTGCATATTATGATTACAAGCGTCTGGTCCGTCATTCATAATTCAGCCGTCGTCCATTAAAGAATATCCGCGTCCATAATCCAAAGGTCTATTCCGTATAACAGTATTAATACCAATTAAAAAAGACAATCATACTATACATAAACATAGACGAGTTTCCTTCAAGAGAGAAGCGGTTAACAGTTTTCAATGATGCCGACAAGACATCATGATGCTCCCAAAATATCAAAACCGTATCGCTGATCAGTATTCTTAATCCATAATATTCGTTGTAAAGTCGTCATCTAGCGAATGATGTATCTCAGCCACGCATTGATTGTGACTGTTCATATGAGCACCATGAGGATCTTGAAGTACATGGGTTCACACGGCCCTAGCCCTGGGTTAAGCGGAATTAGACACAAGTTTAGAAATGTAACGCCATAGATTTTGCACGCTACGCTCGTATTATGCTGTCAGCATGCGATATGCATCGCCAAATTTGAGAAACTTTGAGTGGAGGCGTTTGATGGTATAGCCCTGTTTTATAAGTTTCTGCAACAATGTTTTGTGACGTTGATTAAAATCGTCACATTTAACACCGGATCTAGCAAATGCTATTAGGCGAGATATGTATACGCCATATGCAGGTCCCACTGGAATATTACTGTCCAGAAAGGGATAGTTTACGATGTCGAAATTGTATTCATCTCTTTTGTCATAAAGTCGACGAAAGAGAAGGCCAGCTTCATTTTTATAGAGATATAGGTCTAAATATGATGTGTCTGTAGAGCTATCTGTAGTTTCCTTCAAATCCAGTGAAGGTGGATATATATGCTTCACTGCGTCATTTATATAGCGATTATCCACGGCGAAAGATCATCTATAAAGCGTTTGGTGAATGAGACGGAACGGGCTTTGAATTAGTCGTTTTCTGAAAGCGCCTGCATATAGTCATATTCATAAGAGAACAGACAAATGTCAGCCAACCGGGGTGCACAATTAGTACCCATTGGAATACCTATATGCTGTTGATATATTTTGTTGCCAAATTTCACATAGACATTTTAATGAGAAATTCAAGCAACTCTATAAACAAAGAAACATCCCATGAATGATATATCTTGTATGTAGTAGAGCTAAATAATGCTTTATGGCTTCCGACATCAATATATCTGCAATCAGTTTTCTTGAACTTAGACGGTCAATAAGGTCCTGATGAGGGGTTGTAGTATAGAGTCGAGAAATCCCATGGGAATACATATCTGTACGTTATGTGACCTTTAGCATCAAGTTCTTTCGTAAGACATTTTGAGTTTTTCAATATCCACATCCATTCAAGAGTTTTTAGAAATAGTGGCGCAATATCTTTCCCAAAATGCTTTTACCTCCATGAGGCGTGATGGTGCTGCTTCTAGAACCAGCTATAAATCTAGCTTTGTATGGCGATTTATGCATTTTTGGAGTCCAGTATACTTGTAATATATAATTGTTGTATGTGATAACTTTCGGAACACCAACATTGGGTATATGTATGCGACATTCTAATCGTCAGATTGTATCCGTAAATTGCTTCAGTCTTCTTTCGTTTGACGTGTCCACCCTGTGTCACCATGAATTAAGGTGACTTCCCGTACTAGATCTAAAGAACTAAACGATCTTGTGCTGTCTGTCTGTCTGTCTGTTCGCCCCCTTTTCTTGTCTGCAAGATATCTAGATAACTATTGGACGGAATTTCACCAAACTTGGAACGAAGCTTCATTGGAATGGCCTTCTCATCTCAATAGGTTTTGGCGTGTGTGTGTGTCCTTGTCCAGTGTCCGTCCGTTTCACCGTCTATTTGTATATATCGGCTTTGTCTGCAAGATATCTGGAGAACTATTAGTCTGAATTTCACCAAAATTGAATAAAATCTTCATTGGAACGGCCCCTTCATCTGTTTAGGTGTAGGTTTGTGTGCGTGCGTGCGTGCGTCCTTGTTCGGTGTCCGTCCGTCTACTTGTATATATATATACAGGCCTTGTCTGCAATATATCTGGAGAACTACTGGACAGAATTTCACCAAACTCGGATGCAAGCTTCATTGGGATGGCCTCTTCGTCTGATTCGGTCGTGGTGTGTGTGTCCTTGTCCAATGTCCGTCCGTCTCTCCATCTATTTCTACATATATATACAGGTTTTGTCCGCAAGATATCTGAAAACCTATTGGACGGAATTTCATCAAACTTGAATGGAAGCTTCATTGGAATGATCTACTCGCCTGATTAGCTTGTTCACATAACATTTCTACCCCTCAGACTATCAGGCTGTGGGGCCATGTCGTCGGCATCTACACTCAGCATTTTCAGATGCGCAGCTTGGTTTTGGATACTTATTGCCACATTCATTTTCTAGCACCTTCTCATAAATAAACCCACTCAAGTCAAGGTAGAAGGTTGGGGAAAACAAAAAAACAACCAGCATAGGCGCATGCCAGAGCGGCAACTCAATGAAGGGTCAAATCGGAGCCTCTAGTTTATTATTTTTTAATAGAATTCGAATTTTTCATTCTTTTCATTCGAATCTATCAAATATGTGCCTTCCCATATGACGGAACTGAATTCGTCTAATGGTAATCCCTTCGCATACACATCGCCATGTTTGGACAATTAAACATGGAATTAAAATGGGAATAACGATGCTGTACTGGAGGATTTGGGATGTTAGTTCTGGTTTTACTATCGTAAATATCCGTTTTACCGGTACCGATAGAACAACATGCGTCTTGTTCTCAATATGCATTGTTCTTGATTAACACGATTTAAAAGTGGGTCTCGTTGACTTCTCGTCGCATAAAGAAATACTCATGTACTACAGTTGATAGTTCACATGCTATATTGGGAGACATAATAATATATAAAAAAAATTGTCATATTGTCACACGTGAACACTGATTTTTATTATGTTTCCCCATTTAGGTTTGGGGTCATGCGATAAACTGATGATAACGGTTTCAAGGCAGGAGGAAGTAATGTCGATCTCAAGGTATAATAAGCTTATATGACAGGAAACCTTTTAGTTCTGCTCAACGATACCTCTCTGGTGCAACATTCGCTATCCCTTCATAGTTGACAAAGAAACAAATATAGGGGAATATAGATTCGGGATAACGTGTAATTTTTTTGAGCAAATACAATTTTCACGAAGCTATAGCTGTACAAAATATGTTTTATTATATCCAATGTAGACAAAGTTTCCTTTCTGATAATCCGTTTCTCTCCTTATCTGCATGCCCACATACGTACGTTTCGCCTATCAGTCCAGATCGTTATCGGCATGAATGATTGACAGGGATTAAGGATTCTGCCTGAAATACTACTGAATATTGTAATATTACATCTCCGCGTTTATCATTCAAATAACCGTATTTAGAATCATTTAATAATGAAATATGTCCTTGTACATTCTAACAACATTATTTACCCTGATTCTAATAATCACCAACAGTGCTTATTAATCTACCTATTGCATTGTTATTGCTCTACCGTAATCCGGTTATTGTAGCCCCGTGGGGCTTCTGGGGATTAACCTGGGATGTCGTTGTGCACACCGCAGGTCATGGTAAGAATAGTCCTCAGCTCCTCAGAGAGCTTGTCGTAAGAGACGACTAACTGAGGAACCCGTGAGGTTCCCGGGTGTGAAGAGGAATAGGATCCCATCCGTGTGGTTCCCGGGTGTGAAAAAGAATAGGACCCAACGTGGTGATAAGACTGAAATATAGTTGAAAGCGACGTTGAATCATATTCACTCACTGACTCAGGTTATTGTAATACATTACAGCTTAATTCATAATGTTGACATAATTCCGGTTTTAATTGCTACCCTGGATTTACTTGTATGTTTCTATGTTCCCTTACAAATTGGGCTGTTTGCTGTATGTGAATGTATATTCATTCTCGATAGCTCAAATAATATCACCAGCTGCTGACTTAACACATGTGGCGCTGTTTTTATTTTGCTCAGGTCGTCGCCAAACTATTTATATTTCACTATATTTTTCCCTTCGTTTATATTTCAGTTCATTTCGGCGGGTACTATTCCATGTGAGATACAACGGAAGAACGATTGACTCGACTTCTTGGCCAGTGCTGAATACCACATCCCTGCAGGAGTATATTGATTTGAACTTTAACCTGACCAGTTCTTCTGGTCATCATTACACATTCTTCACTAACACTCACACGAATACGTTTAACTACAAATATCACTTCGGCCTCTATCTCAAGACAAAGGTTGCCTCTATCGACTATGCCAGGTTCCAGTTAGCGATCAAACAGACATGGATTTCGCAGCACCCAGGTACATACTAAACATCGAAAAATGAATGCTTCTCTCTTGCGTAAAACTAGCTTGTATTCAGTTATGTTCTTTTTTTTATTTGGCAGTAAATTCTAGATCTACTAAAACAGTATCCCTAGTGCAATAATGCGCATTTTTGGAGGAGATGATCGGTTTCCAAGTGCATTGTATACATCATTATACGTTATTATCTTCGGCCTGTTTCTGATCTAATTGTATCCTTATTAACATCAGCTAGCCGTGGATCATTAAGACGTTTCTCGGTAACGAAACACGCATTTCTGTGTCAGATTGAAATCCAAAAGTTGTCACATCAGGACATTTGGTAATATTTTTTTCGAGATTTAATCATGCAAAAGTGCGAGGTGGCTGCAAACCGGCCGTTAGATATATCATTCCATGATAAATTTCTCGTGTATAGGGGATTGCGATATTTCTGGGCCATTTCAGTATTGGTGCTATGCGTCGTAGATATCTATGGCTCCTAGTTCATAAAGATTCTCAACGTATATTCTAAAAAAAAACCATATATATCACTTTCAAGGCAAAACAGAATCATTTTCCATGACCCTGCCCGAATTTGGTTAAGTGGGATGTAGATCCCCTATATTTAAATTTACTTGGAAACAAAACCATCAATATCCAAAGAAATCATTCATGCTCAAGTATATACCATCTCAGAAATCGAGCGTTGACAAGGAAATCTACTTCTTGCATATATTCTCATATGTCAATATAACTGCAGTTAAATGTTAAACATCAATAATCTGTTTCCATTTCTTCAGAATATGAAACATGTGGCTGTGTCAACGTTGTGATTAAAAAACAAGAAGAACTACTTGACTCTCGAAGGTATCTCATGTGAAATACTAGTATAAGTTAGCTAATCCTAGGCATTCTGTAAACCAATCTAGCCCCAGAACTCACTAGCTGCGAACGTGACCTCTGGCTCAGTGGATTTCTGGTAGCGGAAACGGGATCATGCTCGCACATGCGCACACTTAATTATCGGCGGATCCAATCTCATGTTCGGCTATTTCCGTATTGCCGGAACTTAGCAAAGCTGATGATTCTGGAGCTAGATTGCTATTATTCAACTAAACATATAAATACTTTCGTATAAATTGAATGTATTATGTTCTTGTGGTTAAAATTAACTTCTTTTCGCAATAAAATGCGACCTGATCGCTCGATTATCAAAGGCACTATTTCGTAGCCGGCTCATTACCAGTGGCTTTTTGTGCGTTTCTATGTGAGAGGCTACGTTCCGCCAATACGGAAATAGCCGAACGTGAGATTGTCTATTAACAAAATCCCCGTTGCCAGTTGTATATATCATAGCAGTACATTATCACGTATGTAACAGGGTATATGTCATGTAACAATTTCCATCAAATGGACAGACGTAAAAATTACAGAACTGTTTAAGTTTGCTGCTAATTTTGACATCCACGGTTATATACCCTGTTCTCTCAGGAAGCTGGCAAAACCAATCTGTTTTATGTGTAATATTTGCCTTGGTGAAGCGCAGAGTTGAATTTTGTTTGTCTTCAATTCATTCTCCTACAGCAAATCTGTCTGGAAAATTGTCTACTTTATGGCGGTGAACGGGACAATTATTTCACCTGCATTTACAACCCCGATCAACTACACGATCCTTGAGGAAAACATCGACCTGAGAGGACCACGTGGACCATACGTTCTCATCAGGGACTATTCTTACAATCTTAATTATTACAACTATCGGTATTCTCACGCACTATATCTACAAACTTGGCCATCCAAATCGGATTATGACAAATTCGAACTGCATCTGAAGTTATATCTCAAGTCCATTTGGTCATGTAAGTATGCTAGATATGTTAATCTCCATCAAAATTCCTTTCTCGATTTACAAATTATGTAAAATATTTTCGTAATTACACTTCGAGCCATGCATTATGCTGATTGCTTCTTTCGTCCATATTCCATTTAGAATATATGTATGCATATTTTACTACATGTAGGTTGTTGAATCAATGACTTCCTCTGAAGTTATTGAAATTTCTTCCATATGACTCATTTCCTATTTTTCATGGTGTTAGTTTCAAGTCAAAGTGTAATATGGTCACTCCAGTTTGTCAAATGGTAAAATTACGGTAAATGCCACATACAGATTGAATAAATGATTGTAGCGTGCGTGACTTCAGGCGTTAAGCTTCGTAGTTTGCTGTAAACCCGGGAATAGAAGCGCTTCCACTCAAAAGTTCATCGAATTATGTGATAGATATATACAATCAGTATTCAGCTTTCGTTCACAACAGAATTCCCGCGTCAATGATCGAAGGACCTTTCATGGCAGAGAGCACCAAATGCTGAAACGTTTGTTTCTTGCAAGAGAAAAGCGGTCAGCAATTGTTGTTGATGGAAACAAGACATCATATTCGCAAAACCCCTTATCACTGAGAGGTATTCTAAAATTCCAAATTAATTCCCGAGTCGTTATTTAGAGATACAGCTTCGATTGTTACTGTTCATTTGAATGTTACGCCAGAAATCTTGTACCCTACAATCGTATTTTGCCGCCAATGTGTGATATATAAATCACACCATTATCACACGCTCACACACTTCCTCGTGATGTACATGGTCTTTAGCGCTAAGTTTCGTAACTTATGTCTAATTCGGCAACCTATAGCTAGGGGGCGTATGAACATCGTATAATACAGGATACTTGTGGAGTTCATTGCAGCCACAATCAAAGCGTGATACAATATGCTCCGGAAAACGATTAGGAAATTCATATTACTCATCAGTGATTTGGGTGCAGTAACACCCTGACGTCTTGTAGACATCAATGACCGCTTCTCTCTTGCCAGGAACTCAACTTAAACTTTAACTTAAATTTTATATATATTTTTTTTCACGCCTGTTTGGTGTAATTGGTGTCGTAGGAATAAGGTCTTCCGAATTTGGACACGAAAATTCTTCATGGGCGATGGCTAGCTACTCGCTGTCCGATATCACACTTATATGTGTTAAGCCTTCTTATTTTCCATTATTACTCATGCTGGTTTCGTTTTCTTTTGCCCACAGATAATTCAAATACAGCAGATATAAATGTACACATTGGGAAACCCTATCTTCTTACAACGCCTGAAGGGTAAGGAACACTTATACTTCCAGCAAATAGAAAATATATTTCATGATAATATTATCCTTGCGATCGGCTGTTAATTGCATTGAATTCATCAGTGTTTGCGTGACATACGCATGAAATGGTTGTTTTCTGGATCGCTCGATAAAATACAGATCATCAGAACCCGCTTTAGAGTGTTCGACTTATGTAGTTTGGTAATATACTCTTCCAATTTAGCGTCCTAACAGATTCAATGGAACATTCAAGCTTGATACAATCACTTGTCTGGAAAAATGTTGTGAGAAAATTGTATATATCACTCAAACGTTTCACATACACGTATGATAAAGAATTAATTACCGGAAGGCGTTTCAGAATGGAATGAGTAGATATTGTCATTCCACATAGCGTAACAACATATGCACGTCTCGATTTTACATGTGTTTATGTGGAGTATCATTGGATTGGTATTTTTACTCTTCGGTCAATTTTGGTCTAGGGGTATTGTCGTCATAAAGTACGTCCATCCGTCCGGCCGTCCGTATGTACGTGACGTTTATTGAGTCCATCAGTCAAGGGCCAGTCTCTGGGATGTCATACATATACATTTCAAAGAAACGAAATGACCTGATCAGATTCCTTATGCAGTCTGTTCGTCCACGAGATATCTGCAAAACCATTATGACGAAGAATTTACATCTGATGTACTTACATGTAGGCCTACTTATCTGGTATAGCCAGAACCCTATCGAAATAAACCCGTTTGGATAAACGTGTACCTGATAAATTTCCATTCAACCACATTCAACCAATTACAACCAATTACAAGACTGTGGATCTGTAACACCAAACATATTCGGTCAGACATGACTGCCGTAGTCTAGTCAAGCCTTCAAATAGTTACCCCAGAGCCGAATGGGTATCAGATGTGCAGCTTAGTATTGTATATTGTATTAATTATTTACATTTTGTCTTCCAGGCAATCGGTGTGGAAACTGGCATATTTTGTCGACGTGAATGGCAGATTGGTCGACACGGACTACTTACCTCCCCTGAATCATCACCTACTGGAATCGTACTTTGACTTTAGAACACCACTGGGAACTCATTACACGTTATTCAAGGGCTCTGTCGAACATCTGTGGAGTTTCAATAATTTATTCCATCTGTACTTGGATCACCCCATTGCACCTAGTGTGTGGATGCATTTGAAGTCAGCTATCGTCAGGGCGTTATATGTTGCGAACCCAGGTACGAAGTAGCTGTACTGAATCATGCTCAAGCCGAAAATGAAATCCATTTCTAGTATTATTCCACTTCATTACTCGACTAGTGCTCTAGCCCATTGAACCAAATCCGCTCCCTCATTATACCTATCCACTACAAAAATGATACATTTTATAGATATTTATGGGAAATGCAATTCAGTCGATCCGAATTACAGGTTATCTAAATCTACAATGTATAAATTTCGCTGTTGCTTGACGCTTTTATGAGAACGTTGTTCTCTTTCAGAATACGAAACTTGTGGCTGCATGGAGATAGACCTTCCAAACCTCCAAACGGAATACTTACTACAGCATGGGTAATTTTTTACCACTGATTATTTTTGTTTCAAAAGACAACAAGTGTGGGTCAAGGTGTAGTAGAAATCGAACCAGTAATACTCATTTTTCATTGAATATTCAGACTAGTGGAATCTAATTGGGAATATACATCCAAAGTTCCCAGTTGAGTGGTACCATACAGGTGAGAGGGAACAAGTTCCATGACAACGGTACCAGATGATAGAACAACCACCGACAGTTCTCTATCCTACTGTTCCGTCAGCGATCTATTCATCGTTATGGTTCCGCCCCACACGACGCTCTCACCGAAGATAACCCAGTAGCTGGCAGGCGCTAATCGCTAAAACAGTCCGAGACCTTCCTCCCCATTCCAATCATTTTTGCATTAGCAACCTCAAATAAAAAGTATAAACACCACTCAATGGATAATAACAGTTAACATTGTTGGATATGTTTTCCTCGTTGTCATGTTCAAAATTACAATCTGAACTATCTTCTTGGCTTTAAATGTAGGAAATCTGTGTGGAGACTTGGGTACAGGTTGAAGTTGCATGGCGTAGCCATTGACTCAATGGTGAAGGAAACACTGGACGTCACGAAGTTGCAGCAAGAAATCGTTAAATTTCGAGGGCCTAATGGCATTCGTTACAACGTTCTGGGAAGAAGCGAGACAGATGTATTAGAACTAACATCTCGGAATATCTTCTCCCTTTACTTGAATCATTACGTGGCATCCGAAAGTCTACAGGAAATGAAAACATCGATAATAAACTCTTGGATGAGACTGAAAACTGGTAAGTTTTTTTTTATTTTAAGCGAAACTCTGAACAGAGGAAAAAATGCACCATCCGCGAATGATATATGCGAAGAACCATGCGTGTCACGGAAGTGAAGCATGCGTACCACATATGTGATATTCCACATATGTAGTGCACATATGCAAACATATGAATTACAAGCGTCTAGTCCGTCATTCATAATTCAGCCGTCGTTCATTAAAGAATATCCGCGTCCATAATACAAAGATCTATTCCATATTCCAGTATTATCACCAAATTCAAAAAGACAATCATAGTATACATAAACATAGGCTAGTTTCCTGCAAGAGAGAAGCGGTTAACAGTTTTCATTGATGCTGACAAGACATCATGATGTTCCAAAAATATAAAATCTGTATCGCTGATCAGTATTCTTAATCCATAATAATCGTTGTAAAGTCGTCATCTAGAATACATATGTGATTCGCATGTGAGGATGAAATGTCACAATACTTCTATTCATTAACCTGTAAGAAAACATTTTACATAAAGCCCAAAAGCCTTGCTTGTAAAACGTCTAGTCCGTCATTCAATGTTCAGCCATCGTCCATTAAAGAATTTCCGCGTCCATAATCCACAGACCTAATTCATATAACTAAATTAAAAGAAAATTAAAAAAATTAAGGAAAAAACATAAAAATAGGATAGTTTCTTGCAAGGAAGAAGCTGTCGGCAGGTTTCAATGATGCCGGCAAGACATTGTAAATGCTAAAAAAATATCAAATTCCTATCGCTGATCATTATTTTTAATCCATATGATTTTCGTTGTAAAATCGTTATCTAGAGACTGATGAATCTCAGTCATGCGTTCATTACGCCTCTTCATATGAACACCATGGGAATCTCGAAGTACATGAATTCATACGACCCTTAGCCCCGGATTAAGCTGAATTAGGCACAATTTACGAAACGTAACGCCATATATCTTGCACATCAGATTGTGCATGGCAGACGCCGCTCGACTCACTTTATGCAACGTTTATTGTACATTGATGACAGGTTAAGTTCATATGTGTGTCTGATATTAGGGAAGAAATGCATGCGTCACGTATGTGAGTTCACATATGATTAACATGCGGTGCAACTTTGTCTGTATCGACATTAATAGCGATTATCAGACATTGACTCGTTGTTGTGAGACATTTCTGACTTCTGGCCACTGTAACCTGTGACTGATTTGAGGCAAACAACGACACTCAGTCGTCAATAACAGTCTTCCATATATACTATAACAAATTGCAGCTAATGTTAACAGTGTCTGGTGTATGGCAGCGCAGTTCAATATTTAGCGTTTATTGATACCTTTCGAATAAGTCGCCCAATGTCGTCAAATTTCACCTTCTACTTGCAGGTATGATATATTAGATCAACAGCAAAAAGTTATGAAGCTGGTGTATTGTGGTATAATTACTATTTCTTTTGTATTCAGATATTGACGTAACAAAACTGCATGTAGATTTCATACGCCAGAAGGAATATATAGACCAGCATGGGTGAGATTACGTTAAAAATTCTATACTATTTTATTCTCTTTACCATTGTCTTTATTCGCAAGTTCGAGAAGTCCAGAAAATAAAGAGATTTTTCATTTTACCATTCAAGATGTGGACATTGTATTGTATGAATTAAACAGTTGTAATGCCACGTTTGCTTTTGCCAATTTTGGCAACGTTTAGCCCATTTCCAAACCAATCGTCCAAATAGATTATAAACCAGACTTGCCTAACATATGATCGTTTCAACCCAGTGATCAATCGACCATTCTACTCCACAGCATCACGAGATGGAAGTTTGATTACAGTGTACGATACAACAATACCTTGGTGTTTTATGGAGACTGGCAGAAGATGAATGTCACAGTAATACGGGACGAGCTACAAACAATAACCACACAGAGAGGAGAACATTACGAAATTTTCGACTTCAATTCCATCACTTTTGTCAGATATGGCCAACTTTTCTCCCTCCACACGTCATCAAAAGTAGCAACGTCCGATTTTGTGAAATTGAAGTTCGAGCTGAAGCGATTGTGGAGCTTATATCATCCCGGTAAGATATGATAATATTGCCGCAGATATTAAGAGCTTACGACAGATAGGACGACTGAAAGACGGACGGTAGACAACTATGAATATGAATTCTTTTGATAGCAAAATTGACGTCGCGTTATATGCAACACTTTAACTTGCCACATCACTCCTGTTTTTGGCTCGACAATTAATGTAAGAACTTTTGTTACAGCGATGTGTTCCATTTCGAAGCTCTATTTGTGGGTGTTATTGAGAAGAATGTTACGAATAACCTGGAAATAACCAGATTTAATTATATCTTCCTTTTGTTCTATTGTCCTTTTGTTTATATCAAGCAAAACGGTAGCTTGGCAATTAAATACACACCTACGTGCAAGGGAAACAGGTGTTGATACAAATTCAAGTGTGGTGAAAACATTTAGTCACCTTATCCGGCCAATGCGCTTACATGACAATCAACCATTCTGCATTGCGTTACAACTGAGTCAAAAGATTTGTTGTACCATATGAAGACGTGATGACACGATGGTCATGAATTTACAAACAATTATTATTTTCGGAACGAATGTATGAACATAATCAAACACATTACCTAATTGGTTTAATAATTAACAGTTTGGGGTTCGTGTGGCTGTTTGGAAGTGCAAAACCTAAGACAGGAAGAATTAATCGATCAACATGGGTAAGTATCTATTTTTTTCTCAAAGAGGTGTGGTACACTGGACACTTATTTGCTCACCGATTGGATGTGAAACCTAGCTAACAGCTGTATTCGAATGATCGTTTTAGTTTTTTTCGTTTCCTTTGGCTCTATTGGTATAATACCTGGTTGCAATCATTGTACTGGTCTTTTTTGACCGTTAACCCATTCATAACATTAATTTTACAATCGTGGCCGGTTCACCTGTTCGATATGACGGACAACCCTTCCAACCAATTTGACCCAGAACTCTCTAAGTCTTATCTACTATATTCGAATGTATATCAATGTATGGGTGAATGTTTGGTTACAACTGTGAAAAAATGGTTGCCGGGGTCAGAAAACCTGAGTAAAGATGCGTGATTGGTACTTAAACTGGCTGTTGTCTCATACACGATATTGGCATTTTGCATTCTGAGAGTGCTTTCCAACAAAATACTATAATTGAACCCTTGTTTTTTATAATGATGTTGAATAAAATGAAAACACTTATATTGTTCAATACATGATTTCATTTTCCAGTCGTTCTCTTTGGAAGATCGTGTACACATTAACCATGAACGGATCCATCGTAGAAGCAACCTCGTACGATAACTTCAACTCCACTTTTCTGAGAGAAAATTTGAAGCTTGTTGGCCCCAAGGGAGTTTACGACTTCCACGTTCCTAGTCTCAGTAGCCAAGCAGTATTCACTCGGTATGGTTACAGTTTCAAGTTTTTTCTAAGCAGCAAAATGGATGAGACCAGCTTGAACACACTGAAGGAAACACTGGAGGAAATTATACAAGAGGCACAGATAGGTGAGATATTGGTCCAGTTCCACATTCTTTTAGTAGCCATAGACCGTAATTGATTCCGTTGTGAGTTGAACTAATTCTCATCGGTTAGAAGTCTCTAGAAAAATAACAACCAGTGACCCCCACCACGGGTCAGTTAATATGTTCAATAATGAACCTATGTTAACATCTAGTTTAAGAACATAGTTATTATCATACAGCTCACAGATATAAATATAATTTATATAGTTCACTGATAGCCTGCTTACAATCTGCTTCCCACAAAAGAGCCAGAACCACTTCGCGAGAGGCACTTTATCCATCCGCAATGGCAGATGCACATGGAATTTTCAATTACAAACATACCTACATATCCCTTCTGTTTCATCAAAAAATGTTCTGAATTAATATCCGCTAGTGTAGGATTATGTTATTGTAACTAACAAATCATGGTAAGCTGAAAATTGGTACTTAAGATTTGATGCAATATTGATCAACACTTCAAGATTTCGACTGAAATATGCCTTCAAATGGGCTAATAGCAACGTATTATGATCACTTATTATCAACTGTTTGGAATGACTTATGATGTCAAGTTCAGTAAAAAAATGTATTTAGTCATATTGATCATGCCCATACTAAATCAGGAACATTGAATCTTTTGTTATTTCAACAACACCGCTTATTGAATTGAAATTTTAATTCATTTTTGCCGAAAGTGTGTGCCAATTATTCACGAATTTTAAAAAAGTTGTAACGCATCTTTCAATTTAAATAATCATCGATTGTGTCGCAATGCTGCATTCCGATAGCCTGAATTATATGAGTGTAACATTTTGCCTTGCCATTTGCCATTTTTAATTACAAGTTAGTTAATCTTTTCTGTGGGTGAACTTTTAATGATGCACTTGACTGCAAAAGTCATTCTTTTTTATTTTTTTCTTTGATGGGCATTTAGAAGTCGGCGTATATAACACAAGGCTACTCTATGGATAACAACTTCTTTATTGCTGTGGAGCTGACGTTTCGTTGGAGATACTTCCAACTTTTTCAAAGCTTTTTCAAAACTTTGGCTTTGAAAAAGTTCGAAGTATCTCCAACGAAACGTCAGCTCCACAGCAATAAAGCAGTTGTTTATCCATAGAATAATAGCCTTGTGTTATTCTTTTTTATGTTTAACACTGCAGTTTGAAATCCTGTCGCTACCATGTGATTTATGATATGAACCAGATTACTATTCATATTTTAACTGTTTGGTGATTTCGTGATTCAGATCTCCAGGGAAAAATAAACGTATCTATACAGCGACAGGAAGAATCGTTCACAATGACGAGGTATGTTACTGCGAAACATCAGTTATGCGAAGTTCTCGTGTTGGCGATGTGCTTCATATTAATCACGAAAATTTACAGTACAAGTGTATCCGACTTCAACCCTTTTCAGATTACTTCCCTTGATCTGATTTTGATTTGATTTGAAACTTTATTCACCAGATACAAATACATATATATGTTAACATGGAGTTTGACATAATTATGTCCAGGCGAGAGTAAATCCCCGAAAGGCTTGTTTTATCCCATAACAATAATATTGTATAAGCAGAACAGTGATAGTGATTCTTTTTAGTATAAATATATGTAACAATGTACAGAATTTCCTTGATAGGCCTTAACAAATCTCATATCCACAGCAATAAAGAAGTTGTTATACATCGAATACGCTTGTGTGCAATGTACAGAAACTACAAAAATATAATCATTACAAACATATTTGAAGTATGATATATCTAGTAATTTTCCTCTTAAATAGTGATTTAGAGATAATTGGTTTGAAATTAGAGGGTAGAGTGTTCCATAGACGTGGACTTTAGTTTAACAGTGTGGTCCGGTGTTGTCCGGATTCGGCACCAAATCTAAAGAGAAATAAAATAAACATAAATTAACATCGGTTTTCAATGCTAGAAGGAAGCAGCCAGCAGTTTTTGATGATGCCGACTAGACATCCTGGAGATCAACACCACGGTAGGCCTTGCGTATATATACATACTTCGCCTAGTAGCACTTGGTACATCGTGAGAAAACGTGTCCATTTTAATCTACGGATAGAACATTGAGCGCATTCATACGAAGTTTCTTGAAATATCACATGTTTTTGTAACTTGCAATTGTGTCTAATTCCACTCAACCTAAGCTAGAAATACAACAACATCGTTAAATACAAGATCATTATTTTGTTATATGGACAATCACAATCAGTGCATGATTGCGATACTACATACTCCAGAAATGACTTGGGTATTCAGTTGGATAAACGAATAATGGCCAGTGATGTGGATTAAATGATACAACATTGGCATGACAGTACAATCAGAATGTCTTCAGCCACTGTGCAATATTTATTGAGGTGTGGGGTGTAGGAAAGGTTAAAACAGTGGGAATGGCGGAACTTTTTCTGTTGTATGTTTGTGGAGGATGTAAATATTTTTAACATGAATATTCATTGGACCAATACAACTTTTGCTAAAACAGAACCAAAAAAAGGACTTTGAGAATGTGCTCATCATATATTTAAACATGTTAGTCCTGCCAAAGGGGCCTAAGCTGGATTTCACCTTGTTTGTTCTTCTCACCAAGATCCGCAATCATAATCAAGCGGAAAACAACACAACTTATTAGCAAAAGTTGCAAAGAGGACACTGATCTTTTTACTGAGAATCTGGGACCATGAGCTTTTTCTGCGTGCAATGTTGACTAGACCCAGGTGTTTTAAGGTGGATTTTCGTGCTGCACCGGTCCTACCTCCCCCCCCCCCCAATCAAATTTTGCACGGATCGTTAGGGCATGTCATTGATGTACCCTTCTTAACCATATGTTTCTTTTCATGCCTTAAACATTGAAGATAATGAACGGTGTTGGTGACGATTGAGACGTTATGTAATACCCTTTATCTCTCAGGACCAGGTTCCTAGACCACATTTGAATCATTAATTTGCTTTATGTAACAGGAATATTTAGGTGAAATATCTAAGAGGTGGAAAAAATTGACGTCTGTGGACTAAAAAGCAACCATATCATTTGACAGGGACAGGGACAGAATAAGATAGACACTATGAAACGTTACACCAGGAATCCAGAAGGCTACGCCCGTCTTTTCCAAGGCCGATTTATATACCTCTGTTCAGGCTCACTTATATCTGAACAGAAAACATTATATCTTTTTAGCTGGGATAAAATGCCCCTGGCCATACAGCATCGTGACATCCTTTTTTTCAGCACTGCAGTACCATTAACATTATCTTCATCATGTATAATATAGGTTATTAAATTATTAATCTTACAGGGAACGGATATGGAAGGTGGTTTATTTTGTTCAGAAAGAAGGCCAGTACCTTCCACCTACAGCCGTTCGGGAACTAAATTTCACCAGGCTCACTCTCAAGCTCGCAACCATGCATGGGCCACGTGGACAAATGTTCCAACTTGTGACCCAGACAACCCTTCTTGAATACAGATACCACTTTTCCGTTATCCTCACTTCAAAGGTGGCAGTGATGCAATACCCAGAGTTCCAACGTGCTATTATCTGGTCCTGGCAAGAAACCATAATTGGTAAGGATATTATAATAGGCCATAGTGGTATTCTGTTCAGCAAGTAAACACAACATATAAAGGTGGTGTGAAAAGATGCCGGTGTGTTGTCAAGAAGTCATATTACCCCACAGGCCAATATTCTGAGGGCATATATGAAAACATAAAAAGAACCAAAACTGAGGGATAATTTGTATCTGAGCCACGTTTTTATTTATAGCTGTTCATGCGAACATCGAGAATGTGCCTCTATTGCACACCTGCATGAATTGTAGATTGTGAAAACCACAAGTCATGCTCAACGTATAAAACAAGCTTCACTTCACAAGGTAGTTTTTTTACTGAATAATATATGTATTTTTAATTAAGAATGAAACACTAGCAAAAGATTGTTATTTGTCGCGTCAATCTGTCATCATTGTCGATTGTAGCCATTAAAAAACAGCCAATAATTTGAAATGTTGGTTCTTCTACATTATATTTGTATATTATGAAAAATGATATAAAAACGCTAGGTGATATAGAAGTCTGTGAGTTTCAATGAGTTGATCACCGGGTTTTATTAAATCCAATATTGAATTATATCGAAGGCTGATGTATGTACATGCATGTCATATTTGTTTATCTTTCAGAGTACACTAATTGCAATTGTCTGTCAGTGATGATACTGGATCAGGAAGAGGTTATTGACACGCAGGGGTAATATCATCTGCATTATTACTATCACAATAGTTCTTACGTGTTATCACATTGTACTAACTGGACGCAAATATTTCAAACGAAGATTCCACTTGTCGGACAATGTAAACCCTTTCATGTCCGTCCATACCTTGAAAGCCAAAACAACCATGTTCTATTTTCACACCATGGCTTGCAAGACTTCCATACGTGAAGTCGATACTAACAATGTTTTCGACCTCATTTACGAATTCCATTGATAATAGAGTATCAATATATATATCAGTACTGGACTGTATTGGGGTTCTTTTATATTTTATAAATATGCAGCCATTCTTTCTGGAAACTTGTCTACTTCCTGTCTGTGAACAACTCCATTGTGGAATCCTTAACTTCGGTGGATGTGAACATGACATCTTTAGTACAGACTGTTTCCAAGATAATGCGACCGACAGGGGAACAATATAAGGTGGCAGGCGTTGAATCCAATGCCTTCATCAGATCCAAATACACTCACACCATCTACTTCCGGTCAGAGCTAGACATCTTTGATACCATTAAGCTGCGGCAAAGACTGATGCTGTATTGGCAGGGGGTCTATATCAGTAAGTTACCTTGTTTCATTCAATAAGAAATTGGCCGGGCACAATTCAAACTAATGTTTACGTGCAGCTGCATTTTGAAATTGTAATCAAATGATCATATAGATAATTATATTATGCGAAGGAAGAGCATGAAAGGTACTTTAGTTTTGAACTCAGTTTACAACCGTACTCAAATGGCGAAGGGAGAACTTTTCGGTTGCAGGTGAACGCCAGACAGTAAAATACTGATTTGAATTATTAGTGCTTTTGAACACACACATGCTCAAACTCTTAATAAGTTAAACACGTCAGCGGGTTACACGTGCAACAAACTCAGATAGTTCAGTTCGGATAACTTGTAACATCATCAGCTTTGATATTGTAGGGTGGCAATCGTGTGGCTGCATGGAAATTCATATCAGCCGACAACAGCAGTACTTGGTAAAGGAAACAGCAAACACATGGTGAATATGCTTAACAAGCCGTTCCTATTTTATCGTACACAAGGTTTCATTTGTAAATCATAACATCCCCCAGGATTCCCAATTGGATGATGCCTGTATGTACTTGTGTGTATAATATTGTGCCTTTTTACTGATATAACCTTGTCTTATATGTAAGCTTTGTGACAGCTACACTTCGAGATACCATTAATAATCCGTTAATGTGATTATTTTATATTTTTACTTTATTATATTTATGTCTCGCCATCCTTCACATAAAGATATTATAATACAAATGATAAAACATAATTGGATGTTACTCGGTACAAATGTATGACAATGATAATACACAAGTATACATGTATATTGATTTGCTTCACACGAGACATAAAAACATTACATCGAAAAAGAAAGAATTAAAAAATAAAAGAGGAAAATATCAATTGGACGGTAACTTGATGATATGTTGACTCATAACTAGACATTATTATTTTAGGCAGAAAATGTGGAGCTTGGAGTATTACATCACAACCAACGGTGTATATGTTGAGCGCTCTAACACATTTCCTGTGAATACAACAATGGTACAGGAGAAACTCAACTTTACAACCTCTCGAGGCACCTTCTACCACGTGGCTGATATAACAACGTCTATTTCCATAGAATACAGGTGGCATTTTCCACTTTACGTCAACCGAGAAGTGAAACAAACTGATTTCACTCGTTTTATGCAGATCATAAAATTAGCTTGGAGCGAGACGTCAGGTAATTTACTGTTAGTGATTCGAGAAAATAATACATATTTTTAAAGGTACTTATATGCTGCGAATTGTTTAGTTATAAGTCCATGATAGTGTACAATCCATGTTAAAGAAAACCATTCTGGTGTTCACTGTGGCATTTCAGTTTCTTGAAAAATGTATTATGATTTGCAATGTTCAAGTATTACCCGTATTACAAGTTTCATTGTTATATTTGTTTATGATATAAGTTCATTCTCAAACAATCATTAATGGGGGTTATCATGTTTCACTTTCGTAACAGAATCCAATAACCGTATTCTGCTTCTCAAATTCAGCCTGATTCAAGATGGTGCAGCAAATCTATTCCAAATTCATGAAAACAAAGCGATCAAAATCGACAATTTACCTGGAATATAAATCATGAATACATTTTTCTCTTCATTCCAGCTGAGGTGAATATCCTCATTACGAGTCAAGAAGAAGTCGTCGATAATAAGGGGTTAGTTAGTCACTTACAATGTCATTTAAAGCAAAGAGAATAATCTTTTCTGCAGTCGTAAAATTCCCTATATTTTCTATTTCCAATAATATCACTTCATTTTCTATGTATATCAGGACATGATACATCCTCGCCCATCGAAGTCAAATGCATACATATGACTTTGGCTTGATTAGATCGCTATGCCAATATTATAGTACTCTCTTTGGAGCCTCAGCAAATAACGTTACAGCGCCGGAGATACTAGGCTGCCCCAACCCGTTGAGCTGTGAACGAAAAAATGAGAAACATTGTTATCTATGCCACATCCTTTCCCGGTTGGCAAAGCTGCGGCTTGCGACATTGGACATAATAAGGAAAACGTAAGTAAAATAATAATAAAACATTTAATTTCTCGTGCAGGAAATCCCTATGGAAACTGGTTGTTTTCATTCAAAATGGCACGACGACACTGGACAGCTCGCTATCTGCTTCTCTCAACATCACATCCATTCAAAATTATATACGTGAACATAGTATCATGGCTGTTCGAGGGTCTTACACTATTGTCCAGGTATCGTCTTCTGTGACCCTTCGACGGTATACTGAACTACAATCGTGCTTCCTCAACGTCCACATCCAGGAGAGAGACATAACTGTCATCCAAACTGCTCTTTCAAATACTTGGCGGACAGTTTATGAAAGTAAGTGACAATGTATTGAACTCATATTATTGATATATTCATCTATCAAATATAATAGATTCCTCTATCATTTTGGAAAGAATTGTATCGGTTCCTATTCAAACTTAATGACAAACATGATTCCACAGAGCTCTTTGGTTGAACTGACCAAGACGATTTTTAATTCGATTTCGACTGAATTAAAAAATCAGTGTCATATCTCATCTAATCCGACTACATAATCTTGTTGCTATTTTGCAGAACACACCACAGAATCCCACGTTAGCGTAGAGATAGTAAGGCAAGAGGATTTCATTAGCAGAACTGGGTATGTTTTCGTTCACGCGCATGGAAACAGAATGGGTATCACTATGTCAAATTTATTTGAGTATAAATTTGGGCGTCAGATCCGAAATTTAATATTCCGCCGTCGTCTTCAAACGTATTTCCTCATGAATAATCGAAATATCCTTTTCGTTGGACAGTTAGCATATATTGCAAATATGTATGAAATGAACATTAAAACAGCACAAGATGGTTTCCAAGATGGTGAGAGCAAAACTTGATGATATTCTTTAGAGACGTCAGATCAGAAATTCATTAGCCTACCGTTGTTCGTCAAAATGTTCTGTGTCCATGTCTCTTGTGTCTGTGTATTATGGATATAGATACCTGTATCATGAAAGTCTTATTTATCCAAATGGTCTGCGTGACTGTATATTCTCATATCCCAAGGTACATCCAGTAGTGTACATATAAACAGCATTTGAAAATTCAGGTTATTAATGATGAGGTCTAACTTAATATTACTTCTTTTTAATTACAGCGATGTTGTGGCCAAAGTCGCCTATGCCTTAAAGGTCAACGACACAATACAATCATCCAGGCGACTCCCAACTCTGGAGTCCAGCATAATACAGGAGCATCTGGAAGCCGTAGTCACCCGCCTCAATTACAGCGTTGTCGAGTCGGTCTCTGGTCTTGTCAAATATGAACAACACTTCTTCCTCGTACTGACCAGACCTGTTCTTCGCATGGACAGAGTCACTTTTCAGCGACAACTGGAAGCATCTTGGAGTGTATCAAAGAACGGTGAGATTAATTACAACACATATAAGGGAAGTGAGAAGAGGTGCGGACATACTGACAGAGCCACATGACTTCACAGTATAGTCTTCCGGTTAACCTATTCTAAAGCACATACCAAGAATCTAACGATTCATGATATTTTTATTTTATTTATTTATTTGTCATATTTTCAAACAGCAGACCTGTCAGTACCGAAGCGCTGTTCTCCCCAGGTCTGCTGATATATATAACGATAACAATACATTATAAATTCAATATAAACAGTAAAAAATATAAAGTTACATCAGAAAAATCACATTATAGAAATAAACTGATAAGAGTTTGGAAAATTGTATTAAAAATATACTCAATATAACAGTTGTAAAAAATTTACTTAAATCGTAAGAATCGCGTTATATAAATAAACCGGTAAGAATTTTGGATAATTATACTAAAATATACTCAAAAATTATAAAGAGTTGTAAAATATGTAGTTACATAGTATAAATCGCATTTTATAAATATACTGACAAGACTTTTGGATAAATATAATAAATATTGAGATATATATATATATATATATATACACAAGCTAAAAATAAAATGGCCCAGTTAGGATTTAAAACTTGGCTTTATAAGCCTCTTAAATTCATTAAGATCGCTGGTTTCACGACATTTTGAGGGCAGTTCATTATAAAGTTGTACAGCTCTAAAAGAAAACCTTTTCTTCCCATAGTCAGTTTTGGGCTTGCCGACATGCAGCTTATTTTGACTTGAATGACGTGTGTTATGACTGGGGGAATTTTTTGAAAGGTTGAACATATCTGATAAATATGAAGGTGCGAGATTATTTACAGCTTTGAACGTTAATAGACATACCTTATTGTTCCACCTTTTGTCGAGTGGCTGCCATTTCAGTTCACTAAAAACGTCAACTGTAGGGGTGTCCATACGAACATCGAGGATAATTTTGGCAGCCCTTTTATGGAGTTTCACAAAAATGTTAACATATTTGGCATTGGTACCTGACCATATGGAACTGGCGTAATCAAAATGAGATAAGATTATGGAATTGAACAACATCTTCCTACAACTAACAGATAAATATCGTTTAACTCTGCTTAGTGCACCGAGTTTTGAAGAAATTTTCTTAGCAATTTTGTCAATATGAATGATGTACTTAAGTTGAGGATCAAACCATAGGCCGAGATACTTGAATTGACTGACACATTCTATGGCTTGTCCCATTAAACTTAGCTCGAGTTCCTGGTTATTGATTCTCTGTTTGGTGCCAAACAGCATACACTTTGTCTTCAGTACATTAAGTGACAGTTTATTGTTTGTCATCCAATGTGAGACAGCTCATTTCCGTCTTTAAAACATCTTCTATAGCTGACACCGTTTTGAAATGTGTTGTATCTCAGGTACGCTTCTATTGTACCTGTTCATATGGCAACTTGAAAAACACACTAACACACTAACACACAAAAAACACACTAACACACTAGAAAAATGTGTCCATACTTCATGTAAGGATCACGAGACAATGCATACAATAGCCAAGTCTGAGGACAACAGTAGGTCTAGACCCAGGTCTTTTCAGTTTTTTTCACAAAAACTTGGACATTGCATCCTTACACCAAGTATCGTCTGAAAACGCCTGCATTTTCGAAATAAAATAGATTCTGACAGTAACAATTCCAGTTATTCTGGTGAGTATGAATACTTGAAAATGCACCGCTGTCATGGCTGTCAAGCATCATTGAAAGCTGTCGACTGGTTTTATCTATCGAGGAAACTATCATGTGTTCACTTAAAGTCTTATTTGGTTCCAACAACGTCACACAAAATCTATCTTGTAACTAATTTACTACGTAAAATATAATTGTAGGCCATCTTGGTTAGGGTGCTGACAATGATATACGAAAACACGTTTTTATTTTGCAAAAGTAGGAGCAGTCACAATGAAAACGTGACTGAGATACATCATACACAACTCGGACATTGGTCAATAAGGATTTTATATAAAGAATGTTAGGATTTCTTGCTGTCATAATCGAAGACTGTTGGTCGCTTCTCTCTTGCACGAAACCATGTTGCATTTTTGTTCTTTATTATTTTTTGTTATGCATATTTGGAACTTATGCTAACTGTCGTATGAAAAAGGTCTTTCGATTATTGAAGCAAAAATTCATTTGTGGACGACGGCTGAATATTGAATGTCGGATCTGACGCCTATAATATTCACTGTCGACTAGAAAATGTTGTGATACACCTTCGCAGAAAAACCTGTTTGGCTCTATGTTTATTTCAATTTCCCCACAATCCAATTAAGATCAGGATTTCCTGTTGAAAATTCAAATTGACCTATCAAGTGGAGAATATTCGTTGATGCACCGGACTGTCAATGAAACTCCATACACCGTGAATGTAAGGTCAAAGTCGGACCTGGCGCCTGCTGTTTGTCAATGTAACAGCACACACCATGAATGTAAGATCAATGTCGGACCTGACGCCTGTTGACTGCCAATGTAACGTCATACCCCGCGAATATAAAGTCAATGTCGGGCCTGACGCCTGTTGACTGACACTCTAACTCAATACACCGTGAAAATAAGGTCAATGTCAGATCTGACGCCTGCTGACTGTCAATGTAACTCCATACACCGTGAATGTAAGGTCAATGTCGGACCTGACGCCTGCTGTTTGTCAATGTAACTCCACGCACCATGAATATACGGTCAATATCGGACCTGACGCCAGTTGACTGTCAGTGTAACGTCATACCCCCGCGAATGTAGGGTCAATGTCGGACCTGACGCCTGCTGACTGCCAATGTAACGTCATACCCCGCGAATGTAAGGTCAATGTCGGACCTGACGCCTGCTGACTGCCAATGTAACTCCATACACCATCAATGTAAGGTCAATATCGGGCCTGATGCCTGCTGACTCTCAATGTAACTCCATACACCGCGAATGTAAGGTCAATGTCGGACCTGAAGCCTGCTGACTGTCAATGTAACTCCATACACCGCGAATGTAAGGTCAATGTCGGACCTGACGCCTGCTGACGGTCAATGTAACTCCATACACCGTGAATGTACGGTCAATTTCGGACCTGACGTCTGCTGACTGTCAATGTAACTCCATACACCGTGAATGTAAGGTCAATATCGGACCTGACGCCTGCTGACTGTCAATGTAACTCCATACACCGTGAATGTAAGGTCAATATCGGACCTGACGCCTGCTGACTGTCAATGTAACTCCATACACCGTGAATGTACGGTCAATGTCGGACCTGACGCCTGCTGTTTGTCAATGTAACTCCACGCACCATGAATATAAGGTCAATATCGGACCTGACGCCAGTTGACTGTCAGTGTAACGTCATACCCCGCGAATGTAAGGTCAATGTCGGACCTGACGCCTGCTGACTGCCAATGTAACGTCATACCCCGCGAATGTAAGGTCAATGTCGGACCTGACGCCTGCTGTTTGTCAATGTAACTCCACGCACCATGAATATAAGGTCAATATCGGACCTGACGCCAGTTGACTGTCAGTGTAACGACATACCCCGCGAATGTAAGGTCAATGTCGGACCTGACGCCTGCTGACTGTCAATGTAACTCCATACACCATGAATGTAAGGTCAATGTCGGACCTGACGCCTGCTGACTGTCAATGTAACTCCATACACCGTGAATGTAAGGTCAATATCGGACCTGACGCCTGCTGACTGTCAATGTAACTCCATACACCACGAATGTAAGGTCAATGTCGGACCTGACGCCTGCTGACTGCCAATGTAACTCCATACACCATGAATGTAAGGTCAATGTCGGACCTGACGCCTGCTGACTGCCAATGTAACTCCATACACCATTAATGTAAGGTCAATGTCGGACCTGACGCCTGTTGACTGTCAATGTAACGTCATACCCCGCGATTGTAAGGTCAATGTCGGACCTGACGCCTGCTGACTGCCAATGTAACTCCATGCACCGCGAATGTAAGGTCAATGTCGGACCTGACGTCTGCTGACTCTCAATGTAACTCCATACACGTGGAATGTAAGGTCAATGTCGGACCTGACGCCTGCTGACTGTCAATGTAACTCCATACACCGCGAATGTAAGGTCAATGTCGGACCTGACGCCTGCTGACTGTCAATGTAACTCCATACACCGTGAATGTAAGGTCAATGTCGGACCTGACGCCTGCTGACTGTCAATGTAACTCCATACACTGTGAATGTAAGGTCAATGTCGGACCTGACGCCTGTTGACTGTCAATGTAACTCCATACACCATGAATGTAACGCCAATGTCAGATCTGACGCCTGCTGACTGTCAATGTAACTCCATACACCGTGAATGTAAGGTCAATGTCAGACGCCTGCTGACTGTCAATGTAACTACATACACCGCGAATATAAGGTCAATGTCGGACCTGAGTGTATGTCACTGAGAATGTAGACTCCACTTATTTCACACATGGAATGTAAGGTACAATGTCGGAACCTGATCTAGCGTTATCTTTGTATCTGACTGCATACTAATGAATAATAATATAAAAGACTTTGAAAAGAGGAGGCATGGAAGGAAACTCATAAATCGAGAGGCCCCGATATGCATAGTTAGTTTGAGAAAGTTTATATTTTAGGTCAAGGGTGAAGCCCGCGCCCTAAGATTCTTAAACAGTTATATTATATCTAGATTATGTGTGATTAACCGTGCGCAAAATAACCATGGACCACGCCTGTGAAAACATTATTTTTATTCTAGTGCACTAATCAAATTGATTATCAACAAAGATTATAATGAAAGGTTGAAATAATATGGTAAACTTTGACATCCTTTCTCCCTTTTGTTGAAAAAGTTCGTCCACTGATATTGGCAAGATGCTTCCGTCTCGATTGGCATCGTGCCAATATCGGTAGACGAGTTCATATGGTCTCTCAAATGGGGAGTGATAGGTCTAATTGTGTCACTTCGTTAATCAATTTCACGATGGAAACAGTTAAACTTGAGAAAGAAATTTCATCATGTAATTTATTTGTTTATCTTATTCAATTGTGACTTGTATGAAAGCAGACGTCCCATTCCTCACCCGACTTGTGAAATAGAATCAACAATGAACACCTGCACTTGACACATGTACATTTCACACAACTGTGATAAAACACTCAATAATTGCACAGTAAGCATGTTGTTATAGACACAAGTGTTATAGAATTAGTATTTAGAATAAAAGAATGGATAATTACTTTAAATATTTGCGAGGGCAGTTGGTACTTACCGGAAGTTTCCTGCATCGCTGCGCCTCTAGTGGCACCAGAGAAATAAACCCTTTTCTGAATAAGTTTATTAGGGCACAGGAAACGCTGTAAAACTAGAGGAAAAAAATAGGCAGAGAATCATGCAACGGTTATATAGTACGATTCCTGTACTTTAATGTGGTGACTAAACTCGTTATTAAACCGATAAACATAAAATACATGTTGTACTAGACTGCAGACGAACACCTCTCTGAATAAATCCCCAAATTTTGTTCTTCTTAGCTCTCTGCACTTTGCCGATTCCATGATTATATATTCGAAACCGTATGACTATTAAATAGTTACAGGATATTATTGGTGAAAAATATCTAGGGTAACATAATTCTCTTCGTGTTTCAGCTCTTTCCTATGGAGATTGCTCTTCGTCGTTAGAGTTGACGGGCAAATTCTGAACGCACAAGTAGAACGGGATATCACCCAATCTTCTCTATATCAGAACCTCAATATGACCCAGGCAGATACCAGCGACACCTACAGGGATCTTCTACAGCCTGGTGATACCTCAACCTTCCCAGTCTACAGAAACCTCTTTCAAATTTACTTATCTCTGAAGGTCACAAATAGTTCCTTCGCAAGTATCACAGATGGGATTGAAAGGGCGTGGCATGGTAAGGCCTTATTGAATTTTATTACACAAAGAAGCAAATGAAATATTATGTGTTGCTATATGGCATGTAAATGGCAATTTGATACCATCATAAATTTTACATTGAGTTGGTTGGACAACAACAATTCATAGGAACAACAATACATGGCCACTTTTTTGAACGGAAATCTATATAAAGGAAAATGCAACGAAAATGACGACTATGAAGAGGAGGAAACATGTTGAATGCATAACTTCGGATTAAATGGATAAATTGACCTCTGGGTTTATATTTTTAGCATCAAGGAACACAATGGTTAAGGTCCATATAGCTGGCCAAGAGAAAGTCTATAGACCAAACGGGTGAGCTTCCTTTTCAGATTGAATATGTGACTTTTATGATCATTAAATTCCATGCCCACTAAAATTGATTGCTTATAGTTTTTATATTCCAATACGTGTGCCTGAAAGGTACTGCATTTAATTCTTGCCATGCATTTGCGGGGGCAACCTTGTTCGTCACAAACGTTGGGAAAACTGTTTTGTGTGAGGTAATTTAACTACTTTTCTTCATAGTTGTGCAATGATACCAATTTAAACGGACACATAATTGGATATACCCAACGATGGTGTATGCAAATGTGTGTGTGGATAGCTTATCTTTTCGGAGTGAAAGGAAAGAATGTCCCAGGTAACACTGCCCCTTTTCATATGTTTCTCTTTAGGAAAATATATCTTAACGGAGTTTAAAATCATGGGAAAATGTCTTAGCTAGGTTATTAGATAGGAACCAGCCATTTTGTCTTACGGGGCATTATTTCGGTTTACAGCAGCCTGGTTCGTATATTTCCAGAACAACTACTAATAATACGTTCATTAACCGGTTAAATACTGTTACTAATAAATCGTTCATTCGCTGATTTTCAAGCAACTACTACTAATAATAATGCGTTCATTCACCGATTTCCAAGCAACTACTAATAAAGTCAAATTCTGTTAAGAAGAAAATACTGTTACTAATAATGCGTTCATTCGCTCTTTTCCAAGCAACTGCTAATACAGTTAAATATTGTTGAAGAAAAAAAATACTGTTAGCAATAATACTTTCATTTGCTGGTGCATGTACTTGGTACAGCGTCAATCAGAGTCAGGTAACTCAGATATCCATCTATATATCATCGATCACTGAGTACTAGGAAATCATACGTTCATTAACCGGTTAAATACTGTTACTAATAAATGAGCAGTAGATCAGCTCGTTCCTTCTGTAAAACTCATTGTGCATAATTGTTGCAGGCAATTATTGTGGAAGGTGACGTACACGATGATAGAAGCGGGCGTGTATCTCAACTCACTACTCAATAATAATGCGTTCATTCACCGATTTCCAAGCAACTACTAATAAAGTCAAATTCTGTTAAGAAGAAAATACTGTTACTAATAATGCGTTCATTCGCTCTTTTCCAAGCAACTGCTAATACAGTTAAATATTGTTGAAGAAAAAAAATACTGTTAGCAATAATACTTTCATTTGCTGGTGCATGTACTTGGTACAGCGTCAATCAGAGTCAGGTAACTCAGATATCCATCTATATATCATCGATCACTGAGTACTAGGAAATCATACGAGTAAGTCATATATTGAAGGGAGTCGATCCCAAGTCGTCAATGTGGCTGCCACCATCACCCTTACCACAGAGGACTGGCGTTCCTACCACTGAGTCACTTAAGACACCATTCCGACACATCCATCTTTTGAGCAGTAGATCAGCTCGTTCCTTCTGTAAAACTCATTGTGCATAATTGTTGCAGGCAATTATTGTGGAAGGTGACGTACACGATGATAGAAGCGGGCGTGTATCTCAGAAGTGACATTGTCATCAGCCCGTCCATAGAAGAATTGAACGCAACAATATTCACCGCTACGGACGCGTTTGGACTCAACTATACCCCTCGTGAGGTCTTGGAGGAGCGCCGACGTTCTTACTCTCTCAGCATATTTTTGGATCGGCGAATCTACCGGGTCGACCAACTCCGATTCAGCGAGAGACTTGTGGAGATCTGGCGAACAACACATCAAGGTAAGTGGTGAGAACATACGAGACACGAAAGCATCCAAATGAATGACCGCGATCATAGTTTCTGTCATCGGTTCTATCAGAGTTTCGTAGGCAGGAAGACATTCTTATGCAGACCTTGATCTGGCAGTCGTCGTCAAGTGTAAATATACTCGTTGTATTTGTCAGATCCGACATTCACTAGCCAGCCGTCGTCCATGAAGAATTTGGACTGGGTTTTCCATAATTGGAAGAAACTATTAGCACTAAAATCCTAGCAGGCATATAAAGAATGTGTATTAACACGAGATATTGTCTTGCAAGAGTGAAGCGGTCATCATTTCTTTTTTTTTTAGTTCATATCTTCAAATTACAAGCCTCGTGTTTGTCATTCATAATTCAGCCGTCGTCCATTAAAGATTATCCACGTCCACAATCAACCTATTCCATAGTCAATATAACAGCATTAGCACCAAATTCAAAAAGACAATCATAGTATACATAAACACAGGCTAGTTTCCCGCAAGAAAGAAGCGGTCAACAGTTTCCAATGATGCCGGCAAGACATCTTGAGGTTCCAAAAATATCAAATCCGTATCGCTTATCACTATTCTTAATCCATATGATATTCGTTATAAAGTCGTCATCTAAAGAATGATGTATCTAAGTCACGCATTGATTGACTGTTCATATAAGCACCATGAGGATTTTGAAGTACATGGGTTCATACGACCCGTAGCCCCGGGTTAAGCGAAATTAGACACAAGTTACGAAAGGTAAATAGATCTTGCGCGCTACGCTCGTATTTTGTTATCAGCATGCGATATGTATCACCAAATTTGAGAAACTTTGAGTGGAAGCGCTTGGTGGTATAGCCCTGTTTTATAAGTTTCTTATTTATCTATATCACTGACCAGTATTCATTTTTCCAAATCACTTTCCAAACCTTAGTCACGCTTTGATTGTGACTGCTCACATAAATACGATGGAATTATTGTATTACACTATCATCATGCGGTCCCTAGCCGCTCGGTAAGACACAGAGTACGAAGCGCAGCTTGTATTATGCCATTAATTTGCGATAGGTATCATCAAACTTGACCGACTTGACGAAACAGTTAAAAATAATAAAATGGTCAGTGATTCGGATTTTATGTAAAGAGCCTCATGCTGATGTCATTGAAAACTGTTGAACGCTTCTCTCTTTTAGGAAATCATCTCGTGTTTTATTTTTATTTCGTACACATTTAGAATTGGTACTACGAAGTGGTTCTTTCGATTATTTTGAAGATGAAATTATTTTTTGAACGACGGCTGAATTTTGAATGACTGATCTAACGCTTGCTATATAACGTGTAGTGAATGAGAAAGAACGAACTTTGAAAGAGTTACCACTTAATAATTTTCAAGTACAACCCCGACCAAAAAATAACTTGGAAAACATTTATATAAATGAATACTCCTCAGTTATACAAATTCGACAAACTGATAATGTTTTACTGGTATCACTAAAAATCGTTGAAAACAGCTTGAATATTGAATTCTTCTTTTTTTTGTGAATTGAGATGCTTACCTAATGTCATTTGTGACTATGTTCAAATTTTACCATATAAATATCCACAAATGTTATCAATTCATAATTCCAGAGTTTGTCAGCACGGATATACATGTCGAGTTTACTACATACGAGCGTTTCATTGACAGTAAAAAGTAAGTTATCCATATTACAAAACTGTTGTATTGGTGAGGCACAATTATCTACTGTTAAATTACCCCTTATTGTATCATTGTATCATGAGTTCGATTTGTTTAGAATATTTCTTATTTACGCCGTCTCCTTCTTGATAATACAATATCATCTTTGACATGGAAAGAATATAAAAAAAGTTCTTTGCGCACATACGATGCAAAATTAGATGATTCAACAAAAACCTTTCCCCTCTACTGCTGAAATATGCTTGAAGTGTTGTATATATTATCAAGAATGAACGAATCCAGCTCACAGGTCCTGGGTAGTAGGTCCAATATTCGTAATGAACAAGAAACTTGTTAGGGGTTTTTCTCATCCATTTTCAATGAAAACTTGTAGCACATCGATCTGGGGACATGTCTGTTTTGTTCATGAACATGGACATGTGATTAACCCGGCTGAATACCGACGACTGGATATGGCCGATGTACAGAATGCACTCAACTTTAGCACTCCGAAAGGAGAGGAGTACAAAATAATCAGTACAGCTGTCGACTCCACCTTCAGAGAATACGACCTACAGTTTAACATACTAATTAGCGGGAGGATAAGGCCTTCTGTGGTTGATGAACTGCCCATTCCTATCGTCTTATCGTGGATCGTCAAGGACGTAAATGGACCAGGTAAGAGATTAAAATGATCCCATATAACTGGGGATGAAAATTTCGAGCGAAGGAAAATATGTCCCAGCCGAGACGCCAGATGTGTTTGGGATGTATTCTTCTTCTCGATAGTGGGAATCCATTGGATTCTTTTCCCCATATAATAAGAATGATTACTTTAAGAAATAGTTTAGTAAAAATATCAACGACTTCCTGAGAGAAACGTTGCTGGAGCGCATCATGCCTGTACCTTGTTTCGAGCATCGTGATTGGTCAGCCTGTGTCGAACGCGCTTATCCCGTATACCTATGTGTGATGATGTATCCCAGTCACTAATACCGTATGAGTTTTATACTTTATCACATGGGAAAATAATTTTATAATTATCTGGCATGAAACAGCCAGTTTTATTTGTCTAACGTTGACGAGAGTATCCTAAGTAGCAGGGAGAATATAGGTTCGTTTCCTTCCCCCTAAAATCTGCAGAATAACCTTACGTGAAATGTCTTGCTAGAACAGTTTTCCATGTTGTATGTCGCTTAGGCATAACTGTGACTTCTTGTATTCGGAATGCGCTTTCAATTACGGAATATCACCTATTCGCTCAATCAATCTGACTACAAATCCCATCTTTCCCAATCAGCTTAATGATGTTCACACCTGAACGTCACATTCTGAAAATCGTGCGATATATTCATCAAATTGTGTCACACAAAACGAATCTGTACCATATAGTTATCACTACTTAATCCAAAACATCATGTCTGTCTAGATCAATTTCTATTTTATTCCTCATGTCGCCTCCTTGATAATATGAAAATATTGCCTTGTTTTGAGGGGAATATGCAGTTTTGTTGCCCCGAGGATGTGCATATTGCCCGAGCCCCAGGCGAGGGCAATATGCACAGCCGAGGGGCAACGAAACTGCATATTCCCCTCACAACAAGGCAATAATTTCATTATTATATTTATCAACTTAACTCTGTGCTAATCTATTATCTCTCGAGCAAAATAATGTTTTATGTTTATTTTGGAAGAGCGCAATCCTTCTGAGTTGATTGCTTTCAGTGGGCAATCGCCAGCAACATTATTTTTCATGCACGAGATTCCACTGATTCGGAGCTGCAGCAGCTGCTTCACTACTATCGTGTAAATCTCGCAACGCACGTATAGTTGTTCGATGCCGCTTGTTAGTTACTCCAATAATGTGCTTGGGTACGATTCTACTTACAATTAGATGAGCGGAGATAATTTATTTCTGCTGTGTTCTCCAGCTAAAATCAACTCGACGAACTGCTCCGTGATCGGTTGTTTGCAGCGCGAATGAGAGAACGGGGTGACATCTGTTGTAATTATCTCCCTTTAGTGTTTATTCCATGGGGGGTGGAATATGCAGTTTTGTTGACCGGGGGATATGCAGTTTTATCTCATTACAACTAATATAGGGAGACACACTAATAAATATAATAATATTAAATATCCAGATCTATCGATATTGTATTTTGAAGTTCAAATGGCGATTTTTCGGATCCACGGAAAGGTCTTGTGAGAATGTAATAACAAAATGTGACGGCTGTGCCCCGTAAACTGCTGACTTGACTTGTTCCAATAGTTATATTTCCTGCTCCGCGGGAAAACGGCTATCCAGAATGCATGATTTTGATTGATAATTCTTTTATCTTCTTTTTGAACGGAACACCTACCTCTCCGCGTTGCATTACTGCCTCGTCCAGAGATTATGCTTCATTATTGGAAGCTTTTCACAGGGCGGAGTGCTATTTGATCAACTCTCATTTGTTGCGAATTAATGGATAAGTTCATGAATACAATGATCGATACCGTAATTCCAGAGAGTCTTTCTGTCACTAACATGCCCAACTTTAATCGGTCGAGGGTCATTCGATTAACTTGTCAGTGTTGGACATCAGTTGAGCATGTTAGCTTTGACGTAATACACAACTTTCGGTCGTGTGAAAGTGGCGAAAAAGGAAGATTATTGCCCCTTTTTCAGGAGCAATATTCAGGAGCAAGATTCTGATAGAACAGTGCCTATCATGGGCCACGTCGTCATTTGTAGAGAGTGTCAGAAGCTAACAGGGACTTGGAACATCCGTGAACTGTTCTACAATGCAAGAACAGTGAAGAAATCATGCAACTAATTCTTTGAAATGAATTTTTTTCGCAATTTACAATCCATGTCTATACTTAAAGCATACAGGAAATATAACTTACTTCCGGTTCGCGTTGCCCTCTGGGAAGTGAACAAAGCGGATTTTACCCCTCGGCCAAAATTTGGTCAAAGGGTATTGCCATCATGTACGTCCGTCCGTCTGTCCGTCCATCCGTCTGTCCGTCACAACTTTCTCGTTACCAAGATATCTTTAGAACGACGTACCCTAGGCACACTAAACTTGCAGTGCATATCCATATGCTCGTGACCCAGAACCCTGATAAATCTGGACCGGATTTGGTGGAAACCTTGTCGGCCATCTTCAATTTATGCGAACTCATTAATCTTGTGTATCTCGGATACCATTTCGCTGTTCAATGTGAAACTTGGTACAGATCATCGATACATCAAGACACTTATAAGGAATGACCGAACCAGTTTGCCTGAATGGATGGAAACCTTGCCGGCCGTCTTTAATTTATGCAAAATCTTTAATGATGTATATGTCTGATACCATACGAAACTTGGTATCGATGTATCAAGGGACTTGCAACGAATAACCACATCAGTTCCTCTGAGTGTCGGGAAGGATGACAGACATCTTTAATTTATGCAAAACCATTAATGATCACTATCTGTCACTACATCACTTGATGTAAAATTTAGTATACATCATCGATGCTTCAAGAGACTTGCGATGAATGACAGAATGGTTTCTCTGATTGGTCAGAAATCTTGGCGACCATTTTGAATTTATGCCAAATCATTAATGATCTATATCTCTGACCATTTCTGTGCTTCATATGAAACTATAAATCATTGACACATCAAGAAACTTACAGTTAATGACAACCACTTTCTCTGATTGGGTGAAAAACTTTATTGTCATCTTTAATTTATGCAAAATCTATACCTCTGGTAATGTTTAAGTGTTTGATGCAAGACTTGGAATACATCATCAATACGTCAAGAGTCTAACAATAAATGACAGAACCGTTTTGTCTGATTGGATGGAAACCTTGGCAGCCATTTTTAACTTATGTAAAAGCATTGATGATCTGTATATCCTTTGATACTGTTCAAGTGTTCAGTATGATACTTGGTATACATCATCTATACATCAAGAGACAAGTAATGACTGCTGGTTTCTCTGATTGGATGGAAACCTCGGGAGCCATTTCTAACTGCAAAATTTTTAATAATCTGTATATTTGGCACTTGACTGCTTGGTGCTCATGATGTCTTCAAAGTAGTAGGTTCAAATTGAATACATCATGAATGGCTGGCACCCAGAGCCGAGGGGTTTTCAGACGCACAGCTTCGTATTTGATATTTTTAGACGACCGGCAAGGCGTATATGGGTTGGTCAAGTTTGAATGTTGGAAGTGTATCCATCTTCAGAACGTCAAAATTACTTATGTGGTTTGATGCCGTCTCTCTATAAAAAATATTTCCAAAATAAAATCAAACTTGATCACAATAATGTTGTTCTTGGAACCCCGAAATAACACAAATCTACTGTGAGGTTCATCTTTATCGCCTACTTTCAGATAACAATCTTTTCATGGCCCGCATAACACCGACTACGGAGGAACTCGTTGGAAAATATGGGTAAGCAATCTAAGCGTACAATGCAATACTCGGGGAAATAATTGTTTTCCTTCAAAATTATTTGGGCCGTACAATTTGCCACTCCGCTTATCTGCTTCGTGTTGACATCGTTGGAACATTCCACTTTTTTCAGGTTTTCTCACTTTTGAATTTAAATGTTTGAGTGATGAGCGTTTCATACGAAAATCGTATTATGGTTATTATTGACGTCGTAATCATGTGATAACTGATGCCTATTTGACTTTTGGCTTCCTATGTAGGCGATAATATGCAATGATGGTGAGAAAACATAACGGCGTATCCGATAAAAGGTCATATGATTACCACACAGACAAATAGCCCACCATGGATTCTCGGACGTTATCGGTTGTGTACCATGCTGATATCATTGGAAACTGTTGAGAGCTTCTGTCTTGTAAGAAACACGCTTATGCTTTATTATCTTTATTTCAATGTCATTTGGAATTGGAGGCTTTATTATCTTTATTTCAATGTCATTTGGAATTGGAGCTGTCATACGAAATTGGTCTTTCGGTTATTGTCGTGAAAGTATTTTTATGGGAGACGGCTGACTACTGAATTGCTATCTCAACCATACCGTGACTGTGCAGCTATGATGTCATAATAGCTCCGCGATCCAATCACAAGGGGGGGTTATGTATGAGCGTCGGATATACGAAACGATTTAATTTAAGAACAGTGACGGGGAAGTGTTCTGTAAATGCAGGTTCTTTTGGCGAAAACTCGCCTGCGAGGCCGTATGTGCGATTCCCAGCATCAAATGGGGCAAGCTTCGGGACCAAGGTTCACCAGCTGAATCTCGCAATATGAAGATGAATAAACTGAAGAGAATTGGTCCATGAACACTCCTGCTGGGACTAGTTTCGGAAACAGCACCTAATTTGGTGTTAAGTAGATAGTTGCGGTCACTGTTTTGTCAGTGTCTAATATAGCGTTCCAATCTTGAATCGTCTTCACACTAAAAGACTATGCAGTCAATATATTGATCTATGGGGTCATAAGATTTCTGGTTAGTACCCCGGCATCATTCTTCAAAATTGTTCATTTAATTGTTGTCTGTATGTGGTGAAATGCTGCTGCTGGATGTTTCGTCTCTAGGCTTTGCCCTCTGTACAAATCATTGGGATTGTAGTTTTATGAGATGTAAATATGGTGGAGTATGAAGCGCTTGGGCGGCGTCGGGCCTCACAGATATTTATTCTGCACACGAACTTGCATTCTACAAAAATTCCCTCATTTGGACCGATTCCGTTCTATCTGGCGATCACATAGTTCATCATTTTTCAACCGATGACTTGATAGGGTTATTACATCATCGCTTTGAAATATTTTTATCTAATACCGCTCAGCCGGTGCAAATGCCGTGTAGTCATGTAATTCAAGATGACCACATGAACATCTACAGTACAAGCGCGGCTGGGATGCAAAACATCGCAGGGATCAGTTTTCGTTATTATGATGTTTTTAGGAATATGCAGTCAGTGCATTTGTCTGTAGGGTCTTTTCTGTAGGCCGGCATCGTTTTCAATCGCCCTTTTAATGTGCTTAATTGTAGATGTTCAACAATAATATGTTCTACTCTTCAGAGACGTCGTGACGAAGGTCAATTATTTTATGATGCTCCGGGCAGAGACTTTGGATCCTAAGAGTACTCCGGCTCCTTCCAGCAGTGATATCATCAGTAGAGTAACTGACAAATCGTTGGGTCTTGAAGCTTACAACCAGAATATCTTTACGGAATATAAATCATTATTTTCTCTGTATATCCGTGTCCATTCTATCAACCGTCAGGATCTACTTGTCCTCGAGGAAATACTACAAAAAGCATGGAAAGTCCACCGTCCGGGTAAGCCGGCTGAAATGAAACTATTATTAAAGTATTACAATCAAAAGTTTGAGATACAAGAATGTGTTATTTCTTTGTTTTCCTGGTATCAAATCGGCAACATGTAACTGGACATTTTCAGCACTCAGCGCAAAAACATATATGAAATATCAATTCCCATGATCGATTTGCTCGTGGTCAGTAGTTTTACGTCCTTCGTCGAAAAATACAAGAGCACTGTACAACTTTTAGATCGGTCGCTATGTATGTGCACCATATAACATCATCAATCTAGGCCAGTTAGCTGATTATACATTCGCACCTTTGGAGACCTTCCTGTGGCACTGCAGGTTGTTTCACAGAATCCTGTGACAGCAATGGTTTGCGATGAGTATGCGAAGTGTCGTACGAGTGTTTCAGAAAACCTCACGCAAATGGCCTGTTCGCACGTATATCGCTCCGAAATAACTGTAAACACGTTTTATCTAACTTTCTTCATCATGTAGTTAAACTCAAGGGACATCATATTGGTAATCATAGTATGAATTATCGAAGATGATACTTGATTTTGTCCAAAACTGGGCCCATGAAATTTTGCTTGGAAGAACGCCCTTCTGTGTTGGAGGCGCGATGCTTCCGTTCCGACTTTGGTGGGAATTACAACAACAATGAAAGTCTTGGTGGTGTCTTTCAAAAGCAAATGCTTGTACTTGTCACAAATGGATGGATTAATCTCCCTCATTCTCGAGAATAAATGAATTTCAGGTATTTGTAGCTAACGAAACAGCCGAGGTTTGCCAGAGACTCGCCCTTTCGTAAATTTGCGATCAAACGCAAGAAGATTCGCATGAAAGAATGTTTTGTTTAACACCTGTTTTATTTGCTAATGCTCGTACGAAGGATTTGCGACCGACTTCTATCGTATGATGACTCTGCGAAATAATCCCCTGTTCGATAAATTCCGCGAACATTTTCAGATATATAGATTCAGATGTATAGATGTACTTTATTGAATCCGAGATTCAGAGCAATATACCACAGTTTTATGCTACTATTATTGAAGTTTGATTCATCATTCGGTTTTCTTGTAGATGTATCTATCATGTTTGTGACTATTTCAAAGATAGAAGAATACGCAGGGAATTATGGGTAGGTGATTCATATTATTACTTAATTAACGGTACTAATTGTCATTCAAAATTCGAGCTGTTATTCATAGTTTTTCTCATGCTTATGTTTATGTCCCTTTCGTTTGTCATACCTTCAAATGGAACAAACTTGAATACACAACTTCTCGAAATCACACTGGGTGTGTACGATACGTTTTGCGGTACAATTCACCGATATCTTGCCGACAGCATCGAACACTGTTAACAACCTATTTTTATGTATACTACGATTTGTTTTTTTGAATTTGGTACTAATGCTGTGATATGAATTACGTCTTTGGATTATGGACGCGGAAATTCTTTAATAGACGACGACTGAATATTGAATGACGCATTAGACGCTTGTATTATATTTATTTTGTAAAAGATTTGTTGGCATTGTATATCAAAACATATGAGGATTTCGTTACTTGTATTGTCCAATGGATATTTAACGCGTTTGGCGATTGAACGATCGAACGCATCATCTATATGTATCTACTGACTGCTTGGTTGAGTTAGGATTTTATTTCGCATGCAAAGTTTCCTATACCAGGTCGTCGGGGACCTAGCATCCTCTGACTGCTTGTTGTAACTACTTCTCAAGCACATCGATCTACCTAAACTCATTACCTTTCGTTTTAGAGTCCGACTTACAAAGGTGATGTACCGTGTGGTTTCAACTACCGCGTATGTCTTGGAAGCTGGTTTAGACGTGGAGCCTTCACCTCACATGATAGAGACCGAACTTCGTACATCACAACGATCTTGGCAGTTATACCAGAGAGAAGAGATATATCGGCTTGACGTCATCTATGGCATGTCACTCGTCGCTATTCTTGGAAAGTCCGACAAGCTGAAACTGGAAAACTCATTAGCCACGGCGTTCAGGTTAAACACCACAGGTAAGTCGGCTCTGTATTGATATAGAATATCAGTACTCAATAAATTATTCCCATAGCTCACAAGTATCATGCTATACTTCAAATACTTTGAGAAAACAATCAATTCCTTTTATATCACAAACAATTTTTTACCTAATCGCTTATTATGAGTTTTCTAAATGATGCTAGAGCATCCTCTTCGAGTTCCTGAAACGCTTTCATACCATTCTGTAGAAGTATCGATACTAGTCAAGAGTTTTAATGGCTCGCGTGAGACTTGTACATTTCTGTCGGATCAATTGGTCTGCAGTCTCTTCGGGGAAGAAATGACAAGTCGTTCAAATCAAAATGATCAAATGAACTGATTGTTATAAGGAATCAGCTGTCTCCATTTCACTGTAGTACATGTGTTATTTACTATTCTCTTCAATTCCAGATGCTTGCACATCTTGCAACGTGACTGTATCGATTGTCAGCAGTCGTCGATATGTCTCCGAAACTGGGTAAGTGAATTACATTCTGTGTATGTAATAATCACCCTTAATTTCCAAATTTTAAATACTATTAAATCTTGAAAAGTGATTGCATCGATGCGACATGTTTGAAAGATATATAAATTCTGCATGTATTTCTCAAAAATTTTAATTATTTTAATAATATTATTTCGTACAGATTCTTTATATATCTTATAAATTGAAAGTAATTTAATGTATAAAACTAATAGACGCAAAATTTTAGTGACAGCATTGCATCCATACAGCTAGTTTATTTACAACTATGAAGTGTAGTAATTATATGCGAGTTGTTCTTCATCCCATAGAATTCAACTAACAAACATAGCGTATACCGTATCACGATTGGATATCCCACTCGAAAGCTGGAAAGACGATGGCCCAAACCAGACAGCATTACAACAGAGCCTATTGCAATCTGACATCAGATTTCAAGTATGGGAGAAAACAGAAATCAGGCAGAGAACATTGTACTTGCAAACACAATCCTCGGGGAATGAAGAGCTGGCGACAGCGGCGATACGTACTGCATGGGAAGGAGATTTTGTCTATGGTAAAATTCTTTCTTTTATTCAATAGATTGTGTCTATTGGAACAATGGTCAGTTGGTCCAAAATAATTTAGAGGCAAATTATGCAAGGATAGATCCCCTAACTATTCATACACAAAGGCCTATATAAATAATACACAAGGGCCAACGGATGAAAAACGTTCAGTGTCCGGGTATTCGTTTAGCGTTAACCGGCACAAACGGATTAAAATCTAAAAGGTAATGGAACAATATCATAAGGAAACTGGAGGCTCACCAGGGGTTTTTCTTTCCAAGGCAGTATGATGTCAACATGACAAACCATGATCATAAAAGCAAAAAACTAGGATTTCGACAAGTTAATTGGCCAGCTGTATACAGTTTATCAGAGTGAGAATACTCTTCAAACCTATATTTCACGAAAATCACCGACCTCCAGGGATTCAATTTTAATACACAACGAAAACAAATGTTTGGGAAACATGCATATTAATGTAGGATAAGCTCGTGACCTTACAGGGGTAAACAATCGTTCGTGATTCGTCACATTTCTTAATCGAGAGCCAGTCATGTACAACTAAAGCTGCCCATCTTTTTTCCGTTGAACAGAAGTGTTTACCACTGTCTCCTCTCGATCTCTGGCATTTTTGCCGTCCTCTCTTTTGAATACAATGTACAGAATTGTGTGAGAACAAAAGCTGTATTTGAGGGGGCCATTTAGTGGTACCGTTAAAATATCAACCTCTCATGAATGACCTCTTTAAGGATTGATAAAAATTTATTTTCTATGAATTATTTGCTTCTTAGGCGAAGTAGTAGTAAATGTTACAGAGGAAGAAGGGCACGTTGACGAAAACTGGTAAGTAATGAGCTTGAGTAATCCTAAATCCTCTGAACGTTCGGAAATTCGGTCTTTTACATTGATGTGCCGGTAATCTGAAACTGAGCATGTCAGGTGGGATTGATCGATTTCATAACTACCCATAACTCTATCCTTTTCTTCGTTCATTTATCCTTTGCAAATTAGGATTTCATGTTTATGACCATTGGTCTTGATTTAAATTGTATATATATTGAACCTACACAAATAGCTATTGACATATTTTGAAAGTGAATATAGGAACAGGGAATATCAAATTATTAGCAGGGTCTATTGATTTCAGTGTGGTTCAGTATTATATATAAATCTATGATTATACATTGAATTTCATCACAGGAATATACTAGTGAGACTGGATTACACCGTGACCGTGAATGGAACAGGTCCTCCCAAAAATGATATTGTGCCAGATGAACCATCTGAAAAAGAACTCGGAAATGAATTTGAGAGACGACATAGGACACTGTGTACTTGCGTGGGCAGGAAAAGGAGAAAAGTGTACGTCAAAGGCAAGAAGGACAGCACAATCAACTTTAAGCAAGTGATTCAGTCTGCCTGGATGAAACATAACCCAGGTACGTTACAGTTTCGTCGTCCGATCAGAAACATAACCCAGGTACGTTACAGTTTCGTCGTCCGATCAGAAACATAACCCAGGTACGTTACAGTTTCGTCGTCCGATCAGCACTACTACTACTCCTATTGAGGTTTCCGACCAAAAGAATAATCATTACCTCTCGCCACAGATGTAGCTCCTCGTTTATATTTATTAAAAGTGGAAAAAAACTTCTTGGGGAATTATTTTGTATTTTATCAAACTAAATGATGTTTATACACTATCGAGCTCAGTCGTATTGGCTTCCAGTCACTCAATGCGTTTTTGTTTAAAGAGACATTAGCCTAATTAAAAAAATATTCAGCAAATAGCATAATTTGATAAATGTGACTTAGCTGTCCAGATCAATTATTGTGAATGTTTTAGTGACCTCATGTTTTAATAAAAAGGTCATTGAAATCACGCCTCTGATGGTCTCTGACGCCTACAGTTGGCTCCAGTGCCTGAGATGACGTCGCAAAACGTGATTATCTTAGAACTTGTATCGCACTGTAACGACTTTCAACGTGACGTCATGGACACCTAGTCATGTTATCAATGTCATCTCAGTCATTTTTCCATTTTCATCTTGTTCACTAGATCGATTTTAAGATACAACAATATTAGTCTCCATATGAAATACAAGACTTCGCGACTTGAAAAGCTTTTGGCAAATGTTGCAGGTCATCATGATGCTCAGTTCACCCAAACAATTAAAATCACGCTACTACCTCTTTAAAACAGACCAGGAGAGAGAGAGAGAGAGAGAGAGAGAGAGAATTAAGGTTTAACGTCGCGTTCAGCAATATTTCCGCTATATAGCGATTGAAACTGACCAGAAGTATATATATATATATCCTACGCTTCATCTGGATCACGATTTTAATTACAACGCATATAAGGGAAGTGGGAAGAGTTGCCGACATACTAAATTGCACTCTTATTGTTTCCTGTAGAAGTGAATGCGTCCTTACTGGAGATCAGAGTAAAATCCGAAGCTGTGAATACCCGAAAGAAGAGAGAGACTTCGGACACTCCTAAGCTAGTTGATGGAAATGGGTAGGTTTTTAGCTAAAGAACTGTGACAATTGTATTTTTCTAAATAGATTCGGGATCACGAAAGGCTGATGAATTAGGTGTAGACAAAGTCTGATATATATTCCCAAGGATTGTAGTCACTATAATTCTTATATGTATTGGCCGAGTTGAATAAAAGAAACACCCCGCCCCCTCATCCAAAAGCATCATTTCCCTCCTTTCTGCAAACAGGTGGAGAACCCCCCCCCCACACCCACACACACACACATAAAACTTACCTAAAATGTAGCTAACATGGTTTGTGCATCGAGAAAAACATTCAGACTTTGATGGATATAACGTTTTTGGCTAAATGGATTCCAGTGTATTTGGAAATCTACAAAAGATTACTTCCAATCTACCTGCATTGGAACTCTTATAGTGTGAGAACACAATTGCTCTGTCAGTAATCTAGGCAAAAGAAGAATATCAATGCTAAAAGACCGCACGTTTCCCTTGAGTCAATAACGAGGACTCTCTTTTCATTTCGGTCGTTTTTTATGTCACAAGTTACATTTCTGCGTCGAACTGGTCGACGCAAATCGTCATAGTATGGTTGCATGAAGATTTCGTATCTAAATAATGCGGGATATATAGAGGATCCTACACGAGTGGCTATTCTAAGGAAAGTTATGACACGAGTTGTGTAAGTTTTATATGTTGCGAGCTTTAGCGAGCACAATATCAAATACAAACGCAATAATTTGAAAGGTTTCATCATCAAATCTATCTCAAACTTTCTTTTCTTTGTTTTCGTCGAATAAACGACCCTGGCTCAGGCGTATCACAGCCTTAAAAGTTGCTGTTCACGCTAAGCCGATGTAGTTCCAAAACGCAACAGAGTTTGAACACCTACCTTTTAAGGCTGATCAGTTTCCACTGCACTTCAAAATATCGTAGACCATTTCACTACAGAATACAATAAGTGTAACATGTAAATTAGCGGTTCTCCATACATTATTTATTTTGGAACATGTCATGCCTCGTGTTACACTCGTGTTCGCTGCACGTCATCATGCGCGCGACATGTTGGCGAATTTTCAGCAATGTTACATGCTACGCTGACAAAATCATTTTGAATACGTAATCCGTTTGAAGTCTCCAATCATCCAGATCTATTGCAGGGATCGGGAATATTCCATGTAGATATTGCAAAAGAATGAACACACGTTTATTTTCGAGATCTAAAAGGGATACGTTACTCAAAATGGCCGACTGGTTCGATTCGTCAAACATACAAAAATGGCAGACTATACAAAATTTGAAGTTCAAAACTGTCGAAATAATGTATTGCCGATTATTGCTGCTTGTATGGCTATTGACAATTATAGATTGCAGATCACTCTGTATGTATCTGGATAAAATGATCGTCTTGCAGATATCCAGATATGCAGATACATGTTGTTGTTGAACTTGTAAACTCAGCATTTCGTAGTAAAATGTTATCAATGGGGAAAAAAATTCTGATATGGGTATAAGTTCGCTATATCTATGGATGATGCCGATAAATGGCGTTCCTCACAGAATATCAACGTAAGACGGATGGACACTGGCAAAAAAAGAGATAGGGAACAATCGTTAAATTTGACAAGACAACCATTATCACTTGCTCACGCGAATTGTGCTTTAGCAATGATGTTCTATTGATTTTGCCTAGATTAATGAGGGCCAGTGTGTACTACATGGTTTCCAATGTAAGCAGATTGCGGATCTGAGCTTAACAAAATAAAATAAAATCTTTTGTGGATTCACGAATTTACAGGGAAATATTTATAGAAGTAAACCAGTCTGCGGATAAATGATTTGGAAGATTTGAAATTGCTTTCGATGTACCAAACATTTTGGCGAGAATCTTTTTCATCTCCTCCTTTCCTCTCTGTAACATTTCTGGATCCCCCACCGCTCTCTCTCTCTCTCTCTCTCTCTCTCTCTCTCTCTTGTTTCAGGCTAGCCCCTTTCCCTACTGAAATTTCTAATCATCCATAATGGTGTTCGCCTTTCAATTGGAATGGCCCATTGGCCCATTACTATATATGCATGTTGATCCAACAAATGTCACCTTGCTACTTCAGGGAAGATGTCAATTTGATAGAATATACTGCATCGATCGATGGCAATGAACCACAGGATCTGTTTATCGAACGTCCAACCCCAGAGACAGTGGACCAGACTCTGCGGGCCGTAGGATCTGGCCTGTGCAACTGTACGCCGAGCTTGGCTCACACGATACAGGTGTCTGGTCCCGTCACCGAGGAAGATAAGAAATCTATTGTTGCCGCCATAAAAGATACCATAGCAGCAGAAAACCCAGGTAAATATGAATTGAAAGTTAAATATATGAAACTAAATAAAATTATCACACTGTCACTATGCTAAGTATCTCAACCAACCAGACACACATCATACAATGTCACCTGTTACTCAGTTTGTAAATACTTGTCATGAATTTGATGTTTCCCACAAACAGCAGACCGTCTCTAGATATAGATATATAGTGAATTAGGATACGTGTGAAAACATAATCGACTGTAAACTTATACATGGCTCAGTTTTTCCCCAGATTTTCTTTCCCTGGAAATTATCACTTCTGTTAACTTCAATTGTGACTTACTCGGTATATGTTAGATCTTTATTGGGAAATCTAAATTTCCAGGAACAAAAGCAATTCAGCATAATGATCCTAATCCAAACGTAATTTCTCCGATTTCTTCCTCGCCCCATCTCTTCGAGACTTTATTTCCTAAACTTTTTAACAAATTAGCTGATTTCTCTCAAATTTCGCCAGTATAGATAGGGGGGTCAGAAATGGATGTACGGTAATCTATCTATCTGTCTAATAATTCACACACATTAGAACACAACTAAGGAGCCAATTCCAGAAATTCAGCTCTGATTGTTCAGAACTGTTCACAATTGAGCTATACTGTACAAGATTTTGCCAAACGGAAATATCCTTCGGTCTAAGTTTTTCATTTAATTAAATAAATCGCTGGTCTAAGAGTGCTTGAATTGTTAGAGAGGTAACCGTAAATAGGTCAAAGGTCAAGTCTACGATGACCCAAAAATCCAGAAATCAATAAAATCAAAGCCTGTCAACATCCCTGCGGTCCCAAAATCAGGATATTATTCAAAACATTGTCTGTTATATTACTATGTTCAGGGATCTGAAGGGTGTGTAAAGCAAGAACCGAATTGAGATCGACTGTGGATCAAAAATCAGGCAATCATTGAAAATCTTGAAAAATAATTGTACATCTGAGTAGACGCATTTCCCAAATTGCCATGTTTCCGGTACTAAGATTGAGGTAAAACGGATGGGGTCAAGGTCACTGGCCATTAACACTTCAATGGAACATGAATGAATAGAGTTTTTTTAAACCTGGAAGCCCATAGCGCCAATTAGGCCGGTGTTATCCTTGTGAAACAATGAATAGATCAATCCACTAATAAATTTAACTATTCATCAAGTCTGTTATCATGTAAGAGTGGTCTACCGTCTTAACTTATTACATCCGCTCGAATGATTATTTCAAGCTTAGGAAATACCGGTAAATCTCACCGCGTATTGAGATCTAAATTTTTTCTATCGGTGGTCAATGATTATTTTTAATCCTTTTAATAATGAAGAAAAAAAATATTTGATATGATGTTTTGCCTGCCACTGAGCACATATGTAAGTATATGTAATGATTTTTGAGAGAGAAAGAATAAATTGGTCGTCAACGGGATTCGAACCCACGACCCCGGCTAAACGAGCCGATGTTCTACCAATGAAATTGGAGATGAAATTAACTGAAAGAATTATATGGAAAGATATGTCGCTAAATATATGGCATTTTTCAATATTATAGTATATTCCCTTACCTAATGTTTCCTGTAGTGAAGATAAAGAAGAGTTGAGCTTGAGAGAAAGGACATGGCAACGTCGTCGTCGCGTCTAAGCTGAAGTGTTGAACGCGACATATGTTGTTATGAACAGCACTATATTTTTTCTAAAATAAGTAAACCTCTTTTATTCAAAACATTACGTATTGGAGATATATCACTGTGTTCAAATATTTGTAGGACTGGCCAAGGATGATATAAAGGTTAACATAACAAATGTTAGCACGAAGAAGGATGAACAGGGGTGAGTAATTATGAGCACAAGCTCTCTTCTTTCGCAGTTGAGTAATATTTATTTCGATACATTTTACTTCACCGAGCGTAGACTATCCCGTGTGACGTGTTCCCGTTCGAACTTTCTTTATGTACTCGAAATGTCTATCACTGCGCTCGTACTATTTGTCCAATGCACACATGTGTTATAAAAAACTTTTCATTTCGAAACGAGTCCCTACGTGGTGATCCTAACCACCTTTTTGATGACAATATTTTACTCGGGACACTTAATTGTATTGTATGCAGAGTGACATCCGCCAATATGAGTGAAACAACAAAACCAGGTATGGTAATATAGGCGCCAGATCCGCCATTAAGTAGACAGTCGTCATCTACAATGCTGCTCGCACTAGGAGCACTCATAAGTTACAAGCATTTGATCCGTCATTCATAATTCATCCGTCGTCCATCCTTCGAAACTAAATTTCCATTAACACGAGCTGCTTTCTTTTAAAGAAGCGGATAAAAGGTTCAATAATATTAGCAAGACAAATTGGCGTCCCATCACTCAAAATTTTATTATATTAAAATGACGTTTCGAACCAGAATATTCCATTTAAAATGTCCACTTCACATACTGGGTTAATGATGATACAGAAGATACACATAAACACACCCAAAACGTAACATTCTGTCTTACCATTATCCATACGTCTTGTCGGCATCAAACTCCGTTTCTCTCAGATAACGAAAATAGTATTCATCGGCGACGGTTGTGTACTGAATGTGGGATCTGAGACCAATACCCCATCTCGTATTTCTGTATAATATGTCATTTTCGCGAGTATTAAATTTTCGCATTTTGTGCGAGTGAATGGAATGTGAAAATTAAAGGCACGAGAAAATAAAATATTTGTATATTATTGTTGTAGTTTTTTATTTGCTAAATTAAAATGCCCCAGAATCTTTCAACCGGATAAGAAAAAAATATAAGATGCTGCCAAAATTATATATTTCACATTATTTGATAGTTTGTATGTTTTCCATTTTACAGTAACACTGTATCTGATGTGGACTACACAGTAGGTCATACTGGCGGAAAGGCGGTGGAAGACTTGGTCACTCCATCAAATAATCAACTAGAAAAGTCATTGAATGATCACGGTATCTCTACACCCGACAAAACGATAAAGAAAAATAAGACCGATAACGTACGTAACTTGAAGACGTTCGATTTTCACGCCATTTTATTATTTCATTTAGTCCAGCAATAACTGGTAATATTTTATTTGAAAATTCCGCTATTCTTGGAAGAGGGACTCAATGCACACCGGTTTACAACATTTTTGCCATGAACTGCTTGTTCTTCAATATGGGCCATATATAAATACCACCAAGGCCGAAGGGTTCTCAGTGCCTTGTTCGGTTCATGTTCCAACTTGTACTGAATTGCAAAAGCTTCTATATGCCCAGGGTGTTGTTTTGGCCGAACTGAACTACTGTACATATTTTGATAGTTCAGAATACTCATATACGGAAACTGTAATAATTCACTTGCCATGGATAACGTTAATGCTAAGCTGATTTATGGGATACCGTAAAGTACATTGGTTCCATTTGAACTACTCGACCTGAAATGCATTGTATTTATTCCATTCATAGGAAAACTGGAAAATTATTGTTGGTGTCGTTGTTGGTGTTGGAGGGTTCACCATTCTGTGTGTTCTCATAGCCTGTATCGTTATTCATAAAAAGTGAGTTGATATTATTTTGTCTTACTTTATTCATATCACCTAATCTGAGAGTATGAGGTTTACTCTCTGATCCCTATTAATGGATGAACGTATGACTGCCGCACTTATCCATAATCGTATTTAAGGTATCAAAATCCCTAGATGTAAGAGTTTCCCCACCCCATCAGTTTTTGCTCAATTAAATTGCAATAAATGAACTCGCTTAAACGAGTTCTATATTTTATGAAAGGTACTTATTCTGGGAATTAGAATTGTGTGCCAAGTTTAATTTTCTGCTCACTACAACTGAATTATTTGAAGCTAGATAGAGCTGTTTTTGATAATTTAACCTTCAAATATTCTTGCTAATACTGTAACTCCTAAAGTATTCTTGTTAGATCTGTTTACCAAGAAATGCATTCGTCCTAAATTGTCCTTTTTCGTTCGAAATGATTTTATTGCTTTGCTCGCTGATTCAGAATTCTTAAATTTTTATCTTGACTTTTTTTCAACAGGAGACAGGGGAAAGAAAATCTAAAGCAGCGTGGAGAGGATATAACTAGCCACAATGTGTATGATGAAGAACAATTCAGTGATCCCGCTGTTTTCACAAACCCATCGTTCGATAATATCCGCCATCCACTCGACCCTTTCTCCACGAAATCATTGTGATATATATGAACAATATGAACATGGTTCTGCTCGTCTTGTTTAGATTTATTCCTTGTTATTCATAATAATTCATACAACTATACCTTGTATACGAAGGTACATATTTGTGATAACCTGTGACGCCATTTTAACTTTATAAACGACTATTTAAGACTGTAAAGGCTGATGGAAATTGTAATCAGTATTATTTGAGCGAAATCCCGTCCAATGCTCTGAGCACACTGATGAATGGGTGCTAATTTTCTTTCGTAAATTATTATGAAATGGCCAGCCTTTAAATAAAAGGTTGCCTACGCGGGTCGTTTTCAAACGGAAATTGTGATCAGTGATGAACTAAGCGAATAAAGGTATCTCAGTGCCGAGTGCTCATGGACGTAAGATCATCATAATGGGTATAGACGCTAACAATTTCAATCTGTTAGATGTGCAGAGCTAATATATCCCCTGTGCTCTACGATTCATATATTTAATTCGGGTGTTACGGGTGGTGTATACGTAGTCGCGTCATTCATGATGATCAAATGAACAGTCACATTGATATAATTCAAGAATTACTCGTGGTCCTCTTGATATGAATAGGAGCTTGTATTCTTTTAATATATTTAAGAAATAATGTTTTCATAGGCGTGCTAAATGGTTATTTTACGCACGGTTAGTGTGGAAAAGTTGATATTTTAGGGCAAGGGCACCCCAAAATTTATAAACTTTCTATTCTATTGCACTACTCGAATTGATTATCAAGCAAGATTACAGTGAAAGGTTGAAAACAGTTAAACTTTGACAACTTTTCTCCACTTTTTTGAAAAAAAACCTCGGCCAATGATGTTGAGACGATGCTCCCGTCTCGGTTGGCATCGTTCCAATATCAGTGGACGAGGTTATGTGGTCTCTGAAATGGGGAGTGATTTTGTCAGGTGAGTCAGCTGTTGGGAAATTACGTGGATATAGGCCTATTTGTGTCGCTTTGTAAATCAATTTGCCGATGGAAACAACAGTTAAACTTGAGAAGGAAATTTCATCTTGTAAGTTATTTGTTTTATTCGATTGTTACATGTGTGAAAGCAGACGTCCCTTTCCTCACCCGACTTGTGAAATGGAATTGCCTAATGAACATCTGCACTTGATACATGTATATTTCACATAACTTTGGTAAATCGTATAATAATTGCACGGTTAGCTCGATGTTATTGACACAAGTGTTATAGAATTCCCATTTGAGTCGTTTCTTCTGTCTGGCGGTCACATAGTTCATCACTTTTCATCGGATGACTTGGTGGAGCTGACGCGTCGTTGCTCTTGGGTTATTCTGTCTGGTATCACTTGGGCCGGTGATGTGAGTCGTGAGGTCGAGTCGTTCGCTTTGTTCACATGTCCTGCTGCAGTTAAAGCTTGACTGAGATGCAGATCGTCGCAGGGATCGCTTCTTGTTCTTGTGATGTTTTGCATATGCTGTCAGTGTGTTGGTCTGTGGGGTCATATGTCTTCTTCTCAGTGTGCCGACATCTTTTCACACCGCCCTTGTTGTATTGCGTATAATTGGGTATTTTGGGGTACAATGGTGTCCGGATATCAAGTTGTGGACTGACTTCTTGTCCGATTACGCCGTTTTACATACCCACCACCATTGCTTACAGGAAATCTCGCTTATCTTATTAAATCTTAGATTAGACTTATTATCCTAAATGTGTATCTGTCCGTGTCTCGACTTTGTATAGATGAACAGCGTATTGCACAACTCTGTTCCAGTTACATATAAACTTCATACCTGATATAAGAAAAGAAAATGTGTTTGATGCTTCGATTAAGGCATTTCCTCGTTTCCATAATTATACCTTTGATAGTTTTATTCGTGAAGTTCGCATGGAGAATGTGTTGACTTAAGGTTTATCTATGCCGCCAATGAAGAATGAGCAAATAACTATTGATCGTCAAAGAATGATTGTTCGTGTGACTGATAATTTCGCTACTTTAACTTTCTACAACCTTGTTTGTTACTTTAATATTAAAGAATCCATAATATTATAGAATCAACGAATATTATTAATTTCAAATTATTTCTGTTCACTTGATAAAGAACCCGGCAAGAGGGCCGAAAGCTCGTGCATAAAATTATTTACGTGCAGAAGCTCAGAGTTTGTAGTATTATTAAAGATCACACCTATGAGTCTAAAACAGTATATCAATTTTGAAGCTAGTTAAATATGTATAAACAGTAATATTCCGGTGATCTGGCTAGGCTTGCCGCAAAATTTGCATTGTGAATCCGATAATTGTTCAACTGTACACTGTTATGTGTGTTATGTAATTGCTAAATTTTATAAAACAATAAATACATTTCTACACGTTTGACTAGGCTTTTTTCTTACATGCAACTACAGAGGGGCCTAAGAAAGGTGTCACATTCGACATCAGAATGTCTTTCTGTCTGTCCTTTTGTCTGCACTGCAAACTGCAAGTTTGTTTTCCAGAAGCATGTCGAAGTGTATCACGCATGGGTTTTGAATGTTTTTGCGGACATAATGCCATACATGCAAGACGAGAGTTAGCATCCTGTGAATGTCTCCTCAAATACAAGTACCAAAGGTAATTATTATAAAAAAGTAACTTGATATCCACCTACCTTTCAAAAGGTCTTTTCGGATTGTAACATTCCAGACATGTGCAAACAACTGAGAAACGAGCGCGAAGTGCACGCGCGCGCATTGCAGCTCTCGGCTCGCCAGCCGATCCAATTTTACTATATATGGCCCGAGGTAGCAGGACCGAATATAAACAGCTATATCTAAATAAATTGCCCTGGTTCCCTGAAATATATTCACCTCTAGCCTTTATATAATATATTTCTATAATCTATCGCCTTTACTATGGTATAAATTAATATAACTTGTAATTTTGTAAAATTACGTAAATATTTGATTTAAACTGGTAACAACTGTAACAAATCACTTCTCCATGTTAAATAAAAAGGGTGGGCGGATTGACCGATGGAATAGGTCTGAAACAGACGATTTTTTCCGCTCACTTACATTACCTATGGAAAATCTATACAGCCCTCAAAGTTAAAGGTTTACTTGAAACGTCTATGTAATTATATTTGTTCATAAATGAGGAAATATTACGTCAAAACGCCTTTGAAATTGAGCGAAATTAAGCTGTTCGGCTGCACCCCTACCATTGTCTCTCATTCGGCGAAGGCTAATATGCAGAGCAGCAACCGCTGGCGGACACATGGTCCGCTTATCGAATCTCGTATCTCGTTATGAGGATCCCTGTATATTATGCATATCTCACCTGGGAGTATTCGATCGGTGGATCCCTTGAAATATTGGACGATTACACAAAATGTCATTGTAGAAAGTACTTAGACAAGGCCATACGACCGCATGCACATGCATAAAGTATGCCACTAGACATTTTGGGACCGCCTATACGTTAATTATAATTAAATAATGTCCTTCATTTACTTTGCCACTACATAATCACTATTTTTACTTTGTAAATACGAGGATTCAGATGAATCACCCAATCCATGATATGAAAAGTATCGTCATCCACATCAATTGACACTTCACTTCCGTGTAATCTGAGGCAGAGGTTCCGTTTGATCGCCATATGAGGTCATATCTATATATAGAACCAGAGAATATAAGCATGAAGGCCGAGCAGAAGATAGCCTTCACAGCAATCCAACAGTTCATGACTGATTGGTCTAAACGAGAAAAGAACGGATCCTACATCATTCGCCGACTGGTTGGAGCTTGACAAGAGCAAGGTTGTTAAAATGATCCACTATATTGATAGAAATACACTTCCACAATCAGAGCACATGCTGAGAACCCACAAGAGTAAATACTTAATCATTCCAGCAGACTAAACCCGAAATACTATAAAAATAATTTGTACATATTACTATTATCAAGTGATGTTTAAGGAATTAAGCATAGATGCACCATCTGGGTTTGCGTCTCCTTACTTCTTTACGAAAATTATTCTGGAGGGTTTATTAAACAAAGAGGTGTTTCGCTCGGATATACCAAACTGCACTAGACATCCACAATGCATGAAATATCCATAGTTGGCTCAATAAGTTATACGCCAAACTACTGTTGAATGTATGTGGATACAAAAAATCGCTATCATTGACTTTATTTTTTATCCAAATGAATTTTCAAGTCCTTTTCAAGAGTATGTATATGAGTCAGGCTTTGGGTGTGGATGTTCATTAGTTGAGGGTGTTCAAATACCGTGAAGATGTAAAACACATGATATTTAAATGGCCCCTAGTCCTGGGTTAGGCGGAATAAGACGAAGACGAAGTTACGAAACGTGACGCTAGAGATCATGCATGCTATGATCGTGAACGATGCATGTATTTATCTCAGAATTTGAGAAATAGTAATGAAGGCGTTTGATGTTCTGCAATAGTATTCTATGGCGTTAATTGAAATTTTCACATCCTGCACATGATCTAGTAAACGCTACTAGGCGAGTTAATATACGCAGTATGGAGGTCCTTCTGGAATATTGCCATCTAGAAATGTGAAGAAGGTATATATCCTTTATCGAGTCGCTGCAGCGCTAGGAATTCATCTATATTGGCGTCTGGCGATAGAGAAGGAACAGGTTTTATAACGGTTTATTTTTGACAATTTCTGCATATAGGCGTATTCAATTTGAGCAATATTCACCCATTGGGATACCCGCACGCTGTTGGGATATGGTATTACAACGCGTATAAGGGAAGTGGGAAGAGGTGCCGACATACTGACAGAGGCACATGACTTCACAGTATAGTCTTCTGGTTAACCTATTCTAAAGCACAGACCAAGAATGTAACAATTCGTGATATGTGTGGTATCTCAGGTACGCTTTTATTGTACCTGTTCATGTGGCAACTTGGATGACATGATCACACGTCCCCTAGCACCGGCATAAGCGGTATTAGATACAAATCTAGAGAGCTATGATGAAAATGCTCTGACAACTCGTATATTGGTAATTGGTGAGCTGTGTCCCTGTGACAAATCGTACACTCGGGTTTGGTGAGCTGTATCGTCGTCATGTGAAAATGACGGCATTTAACCCAAAATACTAGTCTCTAAGGTCCGTTGTCGACCTGCCGAATTTCACGTAGATATTGTTGATGAGAAATTCAAGCAACAACACAGCAAGGAAACAGTCCAAGAAAGATATCCTTTGCGTACAGTAGACATGAAGAAAGCCTTATGGCTTCTGACATTAACATGTTGGTGTCTAGTTTTATTGAACGCCGATATTATTAATAAACTAAGGTGTTGAATGATGTTCTTAATGAGGAATAGTAGGATAGAGAGCCGAGAATTCCAAAGTAGATTCATGTCTATAATCTAGGTTTGTATGGTGTTTTATGCATTTTGGAAGCGCAGTACAATTCTGGTATATCGGTATGACAGGTAGGGAGGGAGAAACCTCTTTCCTTGAGCAATTGTTTATGTTTCTTGAATATATCTTCCACGGTAATCCATTGGAGAAATAAGTCAATACAGAAGCAGTACCTGGTAAACAGTAATATTTACATATAAATATGATACTATTTGGGGCCTTGTTTGCTGGTACAATAAGGAATTTACTTTGGGTGTCTTCAAGTACTTTTTTCACCACTGTGTCCCTCAACGTGTGTTTTACGTGGGGAAGGGTAGTTATGTCGGTGTGGCTGATAGTGTCATCAACCTTGCCTTTGACAAGAGCCAACCAGAATCAACCAGCCAACGAGTACTGTGGGTTCTACTTTTTCTCTTTTTGACGACTCGACAACGCGCTGTTCAAGTGCGTTAATGAGTATTGTTTAATCGGCCATGAGATTGATAGCCCTCGTCTCTCTATGATTTGGTCCCTTCATCAGGAGCATGTTAAGGTCCATATTGATTCGACAAGTTTATACAACCAAGCGCCTTCACTCACAGTCAACCAAAATTAGAAAAGTGGTCGTTCACTATGTTGATTTATGGCAATAGATATTAGTGTCAAAAAAGGCATGCTAACAGATAGGAGAAATCTCCAAATCCAAAGTGTCGGTAGACTTCAACCGTAGCTGTAGATTTAATTTTTCCATGAGCTATATGAAAATATCTCTGTGAATGGAAGTTTTATGGAAAAACTTGGTCCATTATTCATTTCAATCGATATGAATATTTATTTGTCCGCTAACATGTAAACGTATGATTTGTGGGATACGGCACATTTTGTCTCCAATGGAAAGATAACGAGAGGTAACCTCTTACAATTATTGAAGCACAGACGTCCGATCCGACTCATGTTGAAAGCTATTATCCATTGAACAATAAGACAATAGTATTCTCGATACTTTCATCCTATCACCGTGCTATAACATCCAGTGTCTTGGGTGATTTCTAAGTAAGTATAAAAACTTCTTTTGTGAAAGACGTTTGGATGATATCATTATATTGGTTGCAGGTATAAGGAAAAGAGAGGAATTTCATGTAAAACATGTGAGACAGTTCATGAATAAATGCGTCATTCATTGTTCAGCCGTCGTCTATTGAGAGTTTCGCATGGCCCATAATACAAAGACATGTTCCATTAATGATATTAGCACCCAATTAACATAACCGCAAGAAAAAAAGTAAATTGGAGTTACTTAGATAGAAGCAGTCAACAGTTTTCAATGATGCCGACAAGATCACTTGATATTCTGTTCATCAAATCTGTATCACACTTCGATGTTCGCAGAGTGTCACGAGTACATTGTCGTATTGTGTGAAATCGTATCACTACGGAAAGCCATTTCTCTCCACTAACTATTCTTGTTGTAGTGTTTGTTAGCACGTCTGTGAAATGTACAGAATGAAAACAAACGTCTCGGCTTTTTTAACCAGAGACGAGTAGAAACTATAATATATTGTTTTCATTCCCATGGTTTGACAGCAGCGGTATAGCCAGGAGTCCAGGAACGCCACAGCTCGTTCAAATATCCAAATCCATCTCCCAAAACAAGTCGAAATAACGTATCAGAAAGGTAAAATAAAGAGGTCTGGGCCTGTGGACGTGCTATTGGTCAGGGATATGCGTGTAGCCGTTTTCTGAATTCCTCTCAAATTCTATACTTTTTTATCTTTTTTACACACTGGGATCAACACGAAGACGTCCTAATCCTCAGCACCCGTCACATTCTTGGTGTAGAGCCAGTTTGTTTACACGGAGTTTACCTGTCAATGTTGCCGATATAACCGGGCTAAATAATTGTCCCTGAAGGAGTCTGCCTTAGACAGAATGCCACAACCCGCGTTTACCTACGTTAGAATTTCAAGATTGTAGCGACAGTATTTATTAACATACATGTCGCACACATATACATGTATATACTGCCTGCATTCACAACATGTCTGCCTGAGCATTTTCAGTGAAACACTGCTTTTATATAAATTGATCATTCAGAGACAGATCCAGACATCAAGTATGGTATTTATGAGGCAGCCCTGGTCCATTGTTGTGCTTAAGAATTCTTGGTCCCAATATCTATGTCATTCGTTATTCGATATGTCGGTATTTCGATCGTGGACGCTGAAATTATTTATGGACGACGGCTGGATTTTGAATGTCGGATCTGACTCGAGTATTCCATACACTGTAGTACGTGATAATAAAGAACGAGAATAATGTGTAATATAAAACATACCCCAGTAATTTATGTTGTGTGGTACCCAAATGCTATATCAATGTGATTATTTAGTTCTGGCCATGGAACAATTGTCAACCAAGACCACTGATTAATAACCGCGTCATTGCAATCACGAAAACAATTTTTAAATATAAAGAAAATTGAACGATCGCTGGTGAAAACAAATGATAATTAATGTACATCCATTGAAGCAAGTTAAACCAGGTGCATCCAGCCTTGAGAAGAGTGTTCTAGTTTTTTACTCTGTTTGATGACATGATGAAAAAGATAATGATTGTTATAGTTCATTGTATTGGAGAAAGCTATATTAGAATGGATATTGTCTGCACTAAGGTAATTCGGTTGGCATTGTCTGAGGGGAAATATCTAGCAAAGTAGAGTTACAATGCGGTTAATTTTGAACAGCTCAACATTAAAGACCCTATGATAAACCAATGAAGACTCGGGCTTTTGTTTCAGACTTCTTTTGTCTTAAAATCTCGATAAAACGAGCGAGGTGTCGGGCAAAGCCGCGAGGAACATCTACGGCTCTTTTAGATCTCTCGTAAGTCCAAACGCATTGACAGACAGGCAGTTTTTTGTTCACCGTATCTTTTTTCAAATCTGTTAACCTGGACGAAAAAAGTGAACCTTTTTCGAGCCAATCCTTTTTGTTTGCCCTTTCTAAACGTAACGGTTTGCGGGGCTATGGGACAGCATGTGTAGAGACTGGGGGTGACGTCACTGAACGCGGTTTGAATAGATGTATCGGCTGGGCGGAATATGCTAACTGCCGTCGAATACATCACTGTACCACGCTTAACGCCCCATCATTATTTCATAATCTTTGCCGTGCGGACTGACGTTCTAAAAACAGGAGTGTGAATCATTCGTATAGAAAGTATAAAAACAAAATCATCTGATCTCGATGTTTTAATAGAAGAATTCGGATCTCAACGAAAATACATTCCGTGGTACTAACAAAGTCTAAATCGAGAGGAAATGAAGTCAATTGTACCAGGATATACCTTACTGCTCCTGCTATTATACATACAGGTAAGTCTCATATTCACCAGAGAAAAGTTTAATTGATTTTCTCATTAAGGAAAATAGATTATTTGAATGGGTCAGAATTTATCAATCGGATGTCTGAAGAAACTTAATGACATTGGCGATCATATAATTGAATAACCGAAGTTATTCCATATAAACTCTCTCTTGTCAGTTAGAAAATATATATAATTATCAGGCTATATGTTTCGGGGTTAATGCCTATATCTTCTTGAATTAATTTAGTACATCACATCAATAAACATGTGCTAACGTTATGGCTTAGGAATGTTAATACTTTGTGTGAACCATTACCTTTTCCTTTTATTTTTGTACAGGTTAAAGAAAGCTCAGGCGATGGAAAAGTTTCCATCAAATTTATTAAGTACGAAAATCCTTCTAAATTCAAGTATAACCTACAATGCTGTGACGGGGAATACAGATTCGGGCAGTGTACAGGAGGCTGCGACCACAAAATAAGAGTCTGTATTGACTATAGAGACAGGTAGGTGTTCTCGCTACACCATGTTCTCGTGTAAACGACCGGCCACAGCGTTGTTCAGCACGCACACACTTCCTGACAAGAAGTCTATATGTATATACATGGGATTAACTGTAGACAAAATGGGTACTGTACACGGTCACTGATCGCCCAATTGGCATAGTTGGTTATTCTAGAGACAAGCTCTCAGCAGGTCAAAATACGACCATATATCAACTATGTCACATTGAAATACAAATTTCACATTGAAAAAAATTCCAGAATTCAACAATGTAGATTTTAAATTTAATTTTGACTTTGTTTGGAATGTCACAACACAATGTAATTCTAATAACGCTGTATCACAATACACTTTCAATGTAAATAACGTCCATATATGGGACAACCCTGACGGTCACGTGGACTTGAATTCAACCGAATCCCATAATTTCGGTTTGATTTAGACGGGCGTTTCAGTAAAGACTCGTATTGGCATGACTCAAATCCCACTAATACTTTGTGATTCAGCTAACAGCTAGGACCTGAATTCGGAACAATTAAACTTGCGCTCTCAGGTTTCGTTTCAATTAGTGTTGAGGCATTAGCATTCTAATGGTGCACTGTGTACATGCACATTTTACCCAGGTAAAAATAAACTACACAATACAATTGAGATTATTTAACAGCCTTAAATCAGTCTAAACAAGTTAGTACTAGTATGGTATACGTATTCCCAAATTTTGTACGTTGAAGGTTTTACGTAATTTTTTATGCGAAAGTGTTTTTTCAACATATTTCAAATATCATATTAGTTGGAGTATCGTATCAGTCCATTGAGAAAGAAAATGACTATCCCAAACGTGCCAGCTTTCACATTGTCTTCCTCGGATTACAACACATATAAGAGAAGTGGGAAGAGGTGCCGACATACTGACAGAGTCACATGACTTCACAGTATAGTCTTCCGGTTAACCTATTCTGAAGCACATACCAAGAATCTAACGATTCGTGATATGTGTTGTATCTCAGGTACGCTTTTATTGTACCTGTTCATGTGGCAACTTGGATGATATGACCACACGGCCCCTAGCACCGGCATAAGCGGTATCAGATACAAATCTAGAGAGCTATGATGAAAATGCTCTGACAACTCGTATCATATATCATATATAAGAACTATGTAGAATTAGTTACATGTAAAACAGTTAGCACAGATCCTGTAAAATTGTCAGTTTAGCCAGCAGAACATGCATATGTGTTAAACGTTTTAGCGGGAAAAGATCAGGGCTTGAGTAATGCACACACATTCATTTCCATGTATGTCAGTCAGCATACCGCCTTGGGCTTTACCTGTATATGCGTTCCTAAAAATAAAACAGGCAAAATGTAAATTTGTATTTTCTGATCCATGTATAAACGCACGCCTTTCGTAAAACATGAATTGTGGGCGAGGGAGTCTGACTGACATAGCTGGAGTGTTTGAAACCCCTGAGGTGCGATTTGTAAATAACGAGTCACCTTGTAATTGAAAATCTATTCACATACATTGTTAAGTAGGACAAAAGCTAGGATGTGACAGTGATCCTGTGCCGCTAAATTTTCACATCAGCTCGAATCCACTCACCTGTGTGCTGTATCAGGTAGGATGTTTGAACAGTACGGTAGATGGTTGTGTCATAGTTTCAACATTCCACTGATGCCCCGTCATCATCCGTACATGCAAAGTAATCACCCCACTCCCTGTAACTTTTCCACACAGGAAATAGAGTGAAAAATCATCTTCACTACCTTCGACCAGTTTGTTTTAATATATGCCTTGAATGTTATTTAAAATAATGTGTAGTAAAATTAAAACACGTATTTATACAATATGATCTATACCCTTCACTGCAGACGCCCACTTACTTCACTAGCGTTCGATGTTACACCTGTCTCTGTGTTAATCCAATTAAGTTCTTCCTAGAATTTATTATTCTAGGTTTTTCGATGGGTGTTTGTAAAATATTATACAGCATCAGTGTCCAGGTGGCACCTTTGAGACGAACTAGGTTTTCACTTAGTTTCAGGCGACTCCTATAATACTATATTCAATATTGTCATTGAATTTATTAAGTGGTGGAGACCGATTACAAATACTGATAATGGTAAACTTACGAGAACAAGCGTTTAGAGTATCACGAACTATGTGCATCAAACTATGAAAACAAGAGAAAACTACTTATGTAATTAACATCATTTATATTCGATATTAATGAAACAGATCATTTCATACACCTATACGTGGCTGGGTTGCAAGTACGACTGCATTTCAAATCGATCCATTTGAAGATACAGCACTATAGTATTATATTAGGTTGTCGAGGGGGATATGATAGTTATACCTAATATATATCTGGTGAGTTCCACTGGAAGATGATGTATTAGAATCATATTAGACGTATCTTCATACCTGAATATATCCCCACCCCCACCCCCTTCTCCGCCCCAAAGTATAAAAAAATATCATAGGATCATATCTTAGTTGTCACTGATTAGTTATCGGCTATTTAGTGTTCGCATTGTTGAGTTCTTCAATGTGTTTACATGAACCACTGCAATAAGATCCTGACTAAGATACGGAAATTTCACACTGAGCAGGTACAGAATATCAGCTTACTGCCATAAGATTTCTTGATGAGTTATGTAAGAGATGAGAAAAGTGGCGTCTAAAAAGCAAACAGATGACTCCACAGGTAAGCCACCCTCGTCATATCACATTCAGACAAGAACACGGGAGGATTTTAAAACGTAACTTTGGTATCTGAGCCGCGATTTTATTGCAGCTGTTCATACAGATGTTCATGTGGAAACTATGAAGCAACTACACGGCCCCTAGCACCGGCCTGTCGGAGCACCATTTTATTGTATCGCTTTCATGTCTAATTATTTCCAACTTTCTTACAGCATAGAAGATATAGAGTCTTGTCCATTAGGCCGCTATGAGCTCGGGGGTGTGGCCTTTGACCAGGGGAATTTCGACTTCCCTCCTCTCTTTCTGAGTGGTCTACCTAATCCATTTCCTATCAGTCTTGCTACATGGGAGGTACGTTATTTAGTCTCCATAAAATTGGTTTAAACTTACATCCTAGAAGAGTACGTATATGTTTGTTCTAAAAACAGACCATATTTTGTATTTCTAAATCTAGTTACACTTTTCTTGAGTAGACGACTTCGATTAAATATGAAATAATTGTGTACGTTTAATTTTTCTTTAATTCAATATCATATATCATTAATATAAATGTTGGAATATTCACAGTTTGCTGCCATCATAGTTGCTAAGATCTGAAATGCAATGGCAAACTCTTCTTTCGTTATTTTTCCAGTATATATTGTTCTTCAATTCATATTCATAAGGCAATACAGGTTACTGCAAGCAAAGTATTTTTATGGATTTGTTCAATTTCCAGGGCGGTGTACAAATCAAAGTGATGATATATGACGAAGACACTGGTACCAATGAGCTTATAGATGATTTCCGGTTCAATTTTACCGAGCCTGAACCCATAGTGGGTTGGATTTCCCCACCTGCTGACTACTCTGACATAATTGAAGTCGTTGGTTTAAGACCGACCAGTCCTTCCAGGTCAGTATAGTATCTTCCGTTTGAAGAACACTTCTGTTCTCTCTTTCGAAGTTTCAGTGGGGAAATTATTAACTAGGCTATAATGTGGATAATTAACAATTTCATTCTCGCTTAAAAGTAGGCGGTTCCTTGAAGATACTTCCAACATTCTCAAAGCTTATTTCAAAGATGGGTATACTGAAGATCTGATTAATCTTCATAACTCACGCCCAGTGTTGAATAGGAATTTTCAGATCCGACATTCATTATTCAGCCGTCGTCCATAAAAGAATTTCCGCGTCAATAAACAAAAGGCCTAGTTCGTATGACAGCACCAATTCCGAATGTGTGTGAAATAAAAATAACAAAAACACAAGATGGATTCCTACAGTTAAAAACGTTAATAAACGGTAAACAGTTTTCAATGATGTCCACAAGACATGCCACAAAGCCAAGAACTTTCTTTGACCCTCCGATCCAATCTGAGTTGCATACTATTCTAATAAACAACATAAAATAATCTACTAGAAGAAGAATATATAGATAACATATCTTATTTATAACTGGTATATAACCATTATAAGTATCCTTTTTCAGCTTCAATGGACAAATTTATTATATCCATATTAATATCTCAATATTTACTGTTATCCAGGCTATCCTTAGCTGTGGAGGTATATTGTGATACAAACTTCTACGGCACGGACTGCTCCATCAGCTGTGTGGCTGAGGATGACTGTCAAGGTCACTATGCATGTAACACAACCACAGGGGAGAAGATCTGTCACCCGGGCTGGTCTGATGCGGACTGTGCTACTAAGATCCCTGGTTTCTTGGATTGTTCACCAGGTAAATACGCAATTGATAGTGCTGAAAATCGGAGCACGTTATTATCATATACCTATATATTACGTGTGCACAATACTGTTTTGATACAGCAGGACTGAATGAATAAACGCACGCGACGCATTTTGAATGTTTTCCACTCAAAATATACACCAAGACGGTCATCACTCATTCCGGAGTGGATAGCACTTGACTGAGATGTCCAATATTTATAAGATTTAGTAAAGAGTTTTTAAGTTAAGTAAGTGATAGAGAAGAAATAATACAGCAATAAGCATTCTGTTTCTGTCTACAGTTGTACTTGTAAATGTTCTTCTCTTTCACAGAGCAGTCATGTAATCACGGAACATGCGTGCCCCAGGAACAGGGCTCCTCACTATACTACTGCTGCTGTGACCCTGGTTACACGGGAGACGAGTGTAATATAGATCTAAACGAATGTGTACCCACTCCTTGCAGCAACAACGGATCATGTATAGAGGATAAGGTCGCCTCATTTATGTGCCTCTGTCCACCTGCGTAAGTTAACAGCTACAATCCTAGCTCGATTGATGAAGTTTAAAATTGCAAAATGGTTGCAAAATGCAATCTTCTCTATCGAAGACTATTCCTCTATGTATTCATTCTCTCTTGCCCTACGTTGCAGACCGTATCCATCTGCTGCGTGGCTAATATAAAGCTTATTGCCCAGGGTTTGCAGGGAATGCTACACATATATATATAAACGCCCAATTTGATATTCGAGCCATAGATGTGGTACACCATGTGACATCACTATTCCTATGTACATAATAGCAATTGGTGAGATATACGAAAGGTGGGAAAACCTCACGACCCTTCACAAGAGCTCTGCTTCCTGTGATTGCATTATGTTTCAAATAAAACAATAGAAAAGACCAAATCCATGTTTTCTGACTCCTGGTTAATATTAGTAAAAATACATCTGAATAAAATACCTGTTTCGAATTTGATACTTGAGAGTATGGTGCACCACAAGTAGGAGTTTGTAACACAAATCTTCCAATTGTAGGTACACTGGACCAGCATGTGAAAGTCGAAAAACATGCACAGATATCCCATGCCTTAACAACGGACTCTGTCTTCCTGAAGTCAACAGTTTCCAATGCCTTTGTCAGGCGGGATTTACTGGAGAAGCTTGCGAAACACAGATTACATCGAGTACAAGACCTACAACGACAATATCATCGAGTGCCTCCCCAACAACCACCACCGATGAGCCTATGCTTTTCTGTCCCGACTACTATTACGGCCCTGATTGCTCCGTGTACTGCAGACCAGACGAAGCCTGTACCAGCGGATTTTATACGTGTGATCCTAGAACGGGTCAAAGAGTTTGCAGTGAAGGTTGGGGTGGTGATGACTGTAACATTAGGATAGCCGATTTCGACCCCGACACTGAATGTCCAGAGAGTTCTTGCAGGAATAGCGGGTTCTGCAAAAACTTCACTTGCTGTTGTGCGCCGGGCTTCACAGGGCGACTTTGCCATATTGAAATCCTGGAATGTGACAGCACTCCATGTATCAATGGTGGTCGATGTAGAGACAGGATAGGGTATTACTCATGTGATTGTACTGATGGATACGCAGGTAGGAATTGTGAATTAGTAGCAACGCCTACAGGATCGACGACCACCATCATTGATTCGTGTGCTTCTTTCGGGTGCTTGAACGGGGGAAGCTGCCTTGTAGATGAGAATGTCGGTACCGTATGTCTCTGTCCGAGAGGATATTCAGGAGATAAGTGTCAGGAGGCGACACAAATAATTGGAAATACCGTTTGTCCAGAAAACAGATACGGCGAATTGTGTGACGTGGTGTGTACTCCACAAGATAGCTGCGAGACAGGTCATTACGAATGTCATGACAGGACAGGTGAACGGGTTTGCTTCGCCGGATGGGGAGGTACCTATTGTGCTGACCGGATGTTATCCCCGAGAACAGACCCGGAGTGTCCCGGGAACGAATGCAGAAATGGTGGTCAGTGCAGTAACGGAACATGCTGTTGTCCGACGGGATACAGCGGAGATTATTGCGAAGGAGAAATAATAGAATGCAACACCCGACCGTGTCAGAATGGTGGAGAATGCATTGATTTGGTTGGTGGATTCCGATGTCTATGCTCAAGCGATACTACTGGAGTTCTCTGTGAAACTATCCTAAGTACTTCAGTGACTGACACTAGAACAACTCCAAGAACAGTAATCACGACAGAAACCATTTCGGTAACACCAAGATCAACGATTTCAACATCATCGACAGTGGGAGTTAGCACCCCGGGAATTACAATATGTAAGCATAAAATATACATCCGTGTTAACTATCAGGGAAGGAAACAAATGGAAAATCTTGACGAACATTGTATATCTTATTTCAGAACAGGTACAAATCCATTATATTTTGTCGTCGAGTTCGACATTCATACGCCTGTGTGATCCAAATATTTCGTGATCACACCCTCAGGAGGTTGTCATCGTCTGAATCGATACATAAGACAACACTATAAATGTTAGCCAAAATTTTCCCATGATATTGGTATACTGGATTATATTAAGTAACGTATTTCTTGGACATGAAAACGAAACATGTAGAGATGGACGCATGCAATTATCTTGCAATCTGTGGCATAAGCAGTCGTTGTTTCAGTAACCTGATGTTATTCTCGAAGTCATAGGGTACACAAAAAGAATGTAACTTCATATAGTACAAAAATACATTTCATAGCCTATGTTGAAAAATTTAATTACAAAATATCCTCTCTTTTTTAATACTCCATTCGGATTGACAACCTTGTTGAACTGAACATGAACCATGTCGAAATACTGAATCACAAAATGCTCGCATGTACTGTAGTCGGGAGTTCCTTCTTGTAATGTATCAAGATGTTCAGTGGATTCCATGATAAAGTGCATGTATGCAAGTTTTCAACGGTTCAACATTTTGGGGCATTGTAACTCTTTTATAAGTAGTTCAAAGTCAGTGACCAAACTATGAAGATGATATGTTAACGTTCAATAATGTATGTTTCAGCATTTGTTGACACGGTTTATTTCAAGAACTGGTGGAAGTTTCTCCGTGAAGATCAGATCATAGATGTCCTGCAGTATGCAATTACTCTGACCAACGCAAGAAGAGGTAATCTTGTTTGCAACTATTAACTTGTTTTACTCTATTACTAAGTGGGAACGGTTTACTTTGTATAAGCTTAGGTGTTCAATCTGTTATTGAAATGCAAATCATGGCGTGGATGGGAGGCAGAATGTAAACTTATAGGGTATCGTTGTGTCTAACCATTTGTAATTACACCTAATCCTTTACAAGACTTCAATGCATACACAATTCTTCCTATGAGGGAATGCGCCGGTCTGCACATGAGACAGACTTATACATGAATTACTTCTTAGAGCCGGCTTTTATTGCACTTACGTAATCAAGCAACACAAAGTAGGACAATTAAGGCCCGACTATCCCTGTCCGTGATATAATGTGTTTTTCTTTGGTGTGTACCTGCACGTCTGTGCCCACACTACAGTGGAATGACCTTCACATGTCGTGTATGTGCACACTCCCAGCCCGGTGAATCAGTGGTTCACAGTCGTAGATTTTCCAACGAAATGTTTCTACGTTTAGGTCATCTAACAAAACCGTCCATACTGTTTGACAAAAAAACCTCATTTATCGCCCTTCACACAAAGACAAGCATTGATTGTTAGGGGTATATCATCTGACCCTGACATAACTCGATAGTTTCCATCAGATGGCAGAGTTGCTAAATCATTTTTTCAAGGCTATTTATTATCTTATTCCGAAGGATGTTCTACTGCGAATATTTCTCTACCAAAATACTAGAATGATTGCCTCCCCTGTTGTTCACTGGGCTGATACGCAGACGCAAGCTGGTATATTCAATCGCTCTCTAACGTGTGGAGGCGGGCGAATCTGCTCCCTTCCAGCCCAGGACAGTCTCTTACTCGACATGACGCCATGAATCCGTAAAACCAGTTCGTTATATTTGTTGTTATTTAGCCTTTAAAATACATCTATTTGAGTTTTTTAACTACAAATTTAATTCACGATACTCTAACAAAGACGGCAGGCTCACCGATGGTAGTAGAATACTGAAACTACTGCGCGGTCACGGAAGCTTGATCGTGCTATAGATTAAAAAAATGCACGTGCCCTTTCAAGATCAACGGCGATGAAAACATGCAGGCAGTTTGACAGTAGACATTTTACAGCCAGCGTTCGTTTCGCTGCCAATACGGACTGAATTCAAAGGGCAGATAATGCCAGCAGCCGGAGTGGTTATCACAGTTCAGGTCGCCTTTCAATGGGCCATGGTCGTTCATTCTCTGGGGTTGTGGGTGTTTGTTCGAACTCGATGCAACGCAATTCGGAGAATGAGTCTAGATCCAGAACAGAATATTGAACCAACGATACCGCTCGTAACCGATCTACTGTATGGACGATCTACTGGAGTTAACCAATCTACCAAAATACAAAAATAGGGATATGTATATGAAATGAAATGAAAAAGACAAATATTAACTTCAGAGAAAACAATTGTGAAAGAATTTTTTAAGAGTTAATTTGATTTTCCGATTCAGCGTTGTACCAGAACACGATTGAAGTATTTTGGAGAAAATGACATTTTTATTTCTTAACAAATGTTTTTTATGAAAATACGGGCAAGTTTTAAAATTCCTAAAAAATTCCGTATATTAGAGTAGGGTTAAACCATTGTAGTAGAACATAAAAAGCTTGGTGACTCTTTAATTTTATCATTTATTTTGAATGTTGAAGGTCTATGCTACTACTTGTCAAAATATAATAAAAATGACATTTATTTTCGAAATTGTCTGGAACCTGATTAAACCCTTGCTAAGAGCCGTGTGGTCAATTCTGTCAAGGCATTCACATGAACACCCACAATGACAGCGTTGATGAGATACAGAACATCACAAGAATCAGTCTTTGGGGAAAATGCAGTTAGAATATGCGAGTTCCTTTCAGAGCGCCGGCGTTTTCCCACCAGCATAGCATGGTATATCCCAAGTAGGTGATACAGATCCGGCATTCAGTAGGCTGTCTCTGTCAATGATCGAAATATTATATTCACTTAAAACTGCTGCAACTAAATCATATCAGGTATGAGATAACAATTGGAATACGGACCTTAATCGAGCGAAATTAGATGCTGCTATACAACGAACCCATACGTTACGCTTAAGGTGGTTCCCTCAAAACTTCTCTGTTGTGGGTAGCCGGGGTGTTGACCAGCAGAAAAATGTCAAAAAATTGGGTGATGTTCGATCTACATGCCAAAAATCATGAACAATCGATTTGCTGTACAAGGTAAGGAAATCAAAACAAACAGACATATCCACATGTACTGTTTGTTTATGTACACCAACTTCATCCAACACCAACATCCAAGTCCAATAGAAATGCATAATTTCCATATGAAGTTACACTTAATATAACCTTAGAAATTGCATTGTCACGCTATGAAATAGTCTCCAAAATAAAAAAATCATCCGGCGAAATTTACTGATATTTTAAACTCTGTTTTCTCACCTTGCTAATCGAATGAAACGTGGTGGGCTTCGATCCACATTTATATATAAATTTCGTTGACTATCCCTATCACCATAGTTTTCTTCTTTTTGCGACGCCATTAAATCCACTCTCTTAGCAACTAAGGAAAAATTTGACGTTGCGAGAGTCATTGAAGGGGAAGTAACTCCGAGGTAATGACTTCGCCAACGTTGTTTTTCGCGGGACCAACCCAAAAACATGAGGGGAACCAAGCACGGAGGTGCTTGTTGTTAGTGCAAGGATAATTTGTAATGCTGATCCAAATCGTTAGAATTGTTACAAGTTTTAGCATATGCGCGTCCTATGCAATATCGGCATGTTTGCTTGAAGTAAGGGAGCTGTACATATTATATGAAGCCTCATTCAAATTCTCCTAGAAATCAAACTTAATTTATATGAATATGAGGCATCTAATCGTGGGCTATGTAATGTGGAAGGCTTGATCTCTCATTTTCTTAACAAATCAAGGAATATTATTTTCACATGTTCGCCCCATTGTAACTCATCAAACAAGGTGTCTGTAAGAACATTTACTATAAAAGTCTACCTCAGTTACGGATCATCACATAAATCTCTCTCTTTGGGATGTCTTTGGGAAGAACATTGTCAGAATATCGGCCTGTGTGGTCTGTCCGATGCTAGGGACCGCGTGTGCATAGCATTCAAGATGTCCACATGAACTTGTACAATAAAAGCGTAGCTGAGATACAAATCATCACATACACCATCTTTGGTTCTTATGGTGCTTTTATATTTGCAGTCAGAATATTGGCCATCGGGTCTTCTTGTCAGCACTTCGGGGTTTTTTTTTCGCTTTCAGGTGACTTGTTCTCAGTAGACCCTGCGCCATTTTTTTTCAACCACCCCGGTGTTTAACTATGTGTTCCTTCCCCTTCGATCCATTTGCTGGTTGTCACTGTAACACACTGAGAACAAAAAAAAAGTTCATTGTAGCTGGAACTGTCAAACCTGAAGTTCAAATCTCTCACTGAAGAGAACAGTTTTGATATATGCGACCAACTTATCAATAGTTTTGCTTCCACGCTGTTATACTATTGAATGTTTACATTTCGTCTAGATAATATCGTTTTTAATTATTTTTAGGGTTTAGACAGGAAGATATCAGAGTGAATGTTATTGGCAAATGGGACAATTTAGACCAAACCGGGTAAGTGACAATTTGCTCCAAAAATATGTCTTTGGTATACTATGCCAACGTAAATATTAAGCTTGATGTTGTTTTCCCAACAAGTTATGAGGGATGTATATGCCATGAAAAAAGTTTTCAGGAATGCACTCAAACCTAGATATTCTGCACATGTTATATGCTCTTTGTCTCACTTCACAATTTTGTATCATAGTACGCTTCCAAAACCATTATACTGTTTTCGCAAAGACTAAGTAGGCATTACCAATGAAGTATTTTAATAGATATATTTGATTTATTTTGGTAGGAAAAATGTTGCTGAAATTATGTACAATGCCAGTTTGCCAGAGGGAATAGCAGGACCACTGCTGCCACCTACGGAACAATATCTGAATGTGGCCATCGCCGCCAGGAGATACAGAAGGTTATCACTGTACAACGGACCAGAGCCATGGCGATATAACAATCACTATGATTTTTACTACAGAGATGGAGATTCAGGGGATATTAAAACAATCACTGAACAACTCCGTGTTGCCTGGTTCGAAAAATACCCTGGTAAGTCAAAAAAGCCTGGTACATACTGCACAGTTAAAAACAATGGTGATGGCTATCAACAAAAATGGTGACGACGGCCTCAGCAATACATGGTGATCAGTTGAAACCATCTACGTATTCCATCATCAACAATAAATGGTGATCAGTTGGAACCAACCACATATTCCATCATCACCAATAAATGGTGATCAGTTGGAACCAACCACATATTCCATCATCACCAATAAATGGTGATCAGTTGGAACCAACCACATATTCCATCATCACCAATAAATGGTGATCAGTTGGAACCAACCACATATTCCATCATCACCAATAAATGGTGATCAGTTGGAACCATCCACATATTCCATCATCACCAATAAATGGTGATCAGTTGGAGCCATGCACATATTCCATCATCACCAATATATGGCGATGACCATCACTATTTATTGATGGCGACAAGGCCCATACACCAATAAATGGTGATGACCTGAAATATACACTCATTACTCCTGGCCATTTATTGATGGCGACAAGGCCCATACACCAATAAATGGTGATGACCTGAAATATACACTCGTTACTCCTGGCCATTTATTGATGGCGACAAGGCCCATACACCAATAAATGGTGATGACCTGAAATATACACTCGTTACTCCTGGTCATTTATTGATGGCGACAAGGCCCATACACCAATAAATGGTGATGACCTGAAATATACACTTGTTACTCCTGACCATTTATTGATAGCGACAAGGCCCATACACCAATAAATGGTGATGACCTGAAATATACACTCGTTACTCCTGGCCATTTATTGATGGCGACAAGGCCCATACACCAATAAATGGTGATGACCTGAAATATACATTCGTTACTCCTGGCCATTTATTGATGAGGTCAAAATAAATGGTGATGAACTTACCTCTTCACCATTTTTCACCGCCACGAAAGCTGGTAACGACCAGATCTTCATCTCCAGTTAAGCTGTGTGCAAAACTTCAAGTCGGAGTGCAAGTGATTTTCGTATAAAAATCTTCAACAATAACATGCCATAATGATTACTTGGCTCCTGTACAACAGGTCTTTCTCATTAAATAAACGGTTATATGTAAATGTACTACGGCAAGTTACTGTGGTCGGAAAAATGTATTTCGAGTATTGACGAGAACTGTTAACTACTCTCGAAAGAAAAGTTGAGTGAAATTTCACTCAAGTAAGAGTGGAAATTGATCCCACTCAAGTTGAGTGAACTTGAGTAGTTTTAACTCAAGTTGAGTGAAAAGTTACTTAAGTTGAGTGAAAAGTAACTCAAATTTGAATGAACAGATACATTTCACTCAAACTTGAGTGAAACAGTTCACTCAAGTTTTTTTAGAGAGTACTTCGCCTCATCCCCGTATGACATACTTCCCGTAATATATTTTTCAATTCATATACAAGCGAAAACGGATACTGATTAATTCCTTATTGCAAACTGTTTATATATTTGCAGAATATAAAACATGTGGATGTGAGTTTACCATCCGTATCCCAAGACGAGTCAAATATCTCGACCACACTGGGTAAGTCCTCCAGACAGCTTGTTCACTGGAATAAATGTGCGCTATTGGATATTTTACGCGTAGGGCTATGAAATATGTTGATATTAAATAATTTGCCTAAATGGCAATGACATTTCAATGACAAACGATCTAAACCTGACAAAACACATGTGACCGACATCCGTGATATTCAAACGCCTATCGGTGGTTAGAAATTAGCAAGGATGTTGCCCTTTATGCGGTAACTGGGATCCTTCTGTTGCTATACATCATGAATTGTATTAAATATTCTGTTTGACACCATTGTGTTACAGGACAATAGTGACCCGCTACATTTACTTCGTCCAAGTCGATGGAATATTGAATGACCCCGTCGTCAGACCAGGACCCTCTATCTTTGAACTCAACGAATACTTCGAAGGACCGGACGGTAATGACGTCATCATCGCTGCCGAGAATATCACGAGATATGAGGATCACCACGTGATATACCTCAACGGAAATGAAAACGATACAGATAAATCCGTGTTGGGAGGAGTGATCAAAGAGGCATTAATCACTGCCACTAATAGTAAGTGGCTTTCGAAACCATTAGTATATATGCAAACAGTGTCGCCATAGTAAATGCGCATAAAATAAAGTGCAAGAAAGTGACTTTTTAAATATTCAACATCTATTTAACATCACTTATATAATATAATGTAATATAGGCACAAATGAATACTTCAACCGCACTGCCAGAATAAAACAGTTGATTCTCATGGTATTAGAACATCCCTCTAAAGGTAGATAATTCATGTAGGAAGCTATTGCACAACTGAAACGGCTCTAGCCTAGACTCTTTGTTATCCCAGACTTGGCCATAATTGTATGCATTGTCTCATGATCATCACATGGAATATAAACCCCTCTAAATCGAATTTAATTTGTTTTAATATGATGTATCGTTGACTTGTTTTTTGTTATTTTTTCTGGTTTACATGTATCTGAGGTGTGTAATGTCACCACATTTCTCTTTCACAGTTTCGCAGAACTGTTCCTTGTTTGAGACTGATGTGGTCCGGACGGAACAGAAAATTGACGCTTCTGGGTAGGTGCCGAGTCTCGCTACGTGGCAATTCTTCGGATTTGTAACTTTTTTCAATTCTCTTTCATGTGTAAGACTGAAACTGGTGAGAATCGTGATCGTCACTGTCACTGCTGTGTGAAATCATCTAAACCGTTGAAGATTTGCTACACGAGATACGTGTGAGCTTATTCGTTCTTTTAACGGTCACATAAGCCATCATTTTTCATCAGATGACTTGATAGGGTTATAACATCATCGCTCTTAAATATTTCTATCTGATACCACTCAAGTGGGGGCTAGGGACCATGTGGTCATGACTTTCAGTATGTCCAGCTACATTAAAAGCGTTGTTGGGATACAAATAATCACAGGGATTCCTTTTGGTTATTGTGGTGTTTTTAGAAATATGCAGTCCGTATTTGCCTTTGGGTCGTATGACTTCTTGGCAGTACGCAGGTATGCTTTTCTACCTCCTTGTTATGGTATATTTAATTCAGTGATTATACACATAAAACCATAGATATCTTTGGTGCTGGGTCGTTTCGCGGGAATTGTTTTTCACGACTTTGATATATTTACTGTGCTGGGTATTATATCATCGTTACCATGATTGGTCAATTGCTTCTGAAATTCTACTGATTGTTTCTCACTATCTGATTCCATGATTCCATTTTTCTTTCTGTTACTTCAGCGATAATGTATTCAAAGTCATGTATACAGTTACCTGTGATACAGCGTCCGTTTCGCCTCCCGATGAGCGGAGTAACAGTTCATATATATGGGATACCGTAGATGCTATACTGACAACACAGGATGATAGCCAGCAGACGGTGTATCGTGAAAGCGAAACGATGTTTAACCTGGTGGATTCTTACACTTTATATCTCATCGGAGACATCCGGTCTAACGTCTGGGAAGAGATTAGACAGGCCATACTGGACGCTTGGGAAGAGGGAAGCACAGGTAAAACTAACAACGTTATTAAAGCGTGACTGGCGTGACATGAAAACTGTTGGTCGCTTCTCTCTTGAAAGAAACTTGCTTGTATTTATATGTTTCATTTCATGCCTGTTCAGATTTTGCTACAAACAGTGTGGTGTAGACAAGATATTTTGACCATTACGATATACTCCGTGTTTCGTTCATACAAAACACCCAAGTTGTATTCTGCAAACGCCCACAGTTAAGAGCGACGTAAGAGTAAACGGACTGTTAAAATGGGATTTTCGTCTGTTTTTGGCTTTTTCGTATACATTTTAGTATGGATTATTTAATATATCTGATATATGACTCCTTGAACCAAAATTATATTTCAATGTAATGTCACGGCACATATGATGACATTGGAAACATTAGACTAATTTGATTCAAGGTATCAGGGGTTTGATATATCAAAAATTTCATGCTGAAATGTATACCGGTACGACAGAAAGAAACGAAACCCATTTCTAATGTCCGTCGGCGCTGTTTTACGTCACTTTTAGCTATGAGCAACTATGAGCATCTAGCAGTGGAAAACACTTGGGTAATTTTCTGTACGAAAAGCCGAAAAAATTGAAGATATAATTTTTTGGGCATTTAGGACTTTTTAAATATCGACAGCATAACACTTCAGTGTGACAGCGCTATGGAATGGGAGAATTGGGACTGCTCTGTCACAAGTAATCATCCCCGTCCTCCCGTAGATATATAACTGGAAAATTACTGAAATCGACGTTAAATCCTATTCCCTCATTCACTCACTTATTAAATATCGATCACCTTATCCAATGTCAGGTTGTCCAATATAGATGGCTTCTTCCACAACAATCCGGTCTCCTAAGACTTTTCCCATTTTCGACAATGAGGGAGCTCGATGAAGTGGAGATATGTCGCACATTTATGTTGGCATGTTGTATGCCCTGCACAGTTGTCAGTATTCCATGTCTGTCCAGGATTTCAGAATTATCCAATCATTTGGAAAAATTATTCTACCGAATAAACCTGCTTTCTGGTATACATTTTGCTATTTCACATGACCATATAATCGTTTTTATTTAATTATCCTTCAGACGTGAGGAACTGTGGTTGTACAGTAAGAGTTGATCTGGTGGTCACAAGACGATATGTTGGAATTTATGGGTAAATATGGTGTTTCAGTATTGTTAGATCCTCTGATATTCTTGTACATGTCCAGTTGTTTGTTAACTTCACCTTCCGTGCGCCTTCCAGATTTCGGAATAACCAGTATAATATGTTATAGTTAAACAAAAAGAAATAACAGTCACAATTGATAACATACTTTCGAGCATGCTTCATATCTAACGTCGCGTTACGTCACTTGTTTCTACCCCGGGACTTGGAACCGTTTGTCCACTAGATTTTTAATATTCGACAGATTTTCAATTCGAGGAGTGACGAAAATTCGTTAAACCACAAGGAAAGGACTTGGAAATTCGGTTTCATAAAAATATATTTCATGAACATAGAATTTCTGCGTTCGATCAAATTGGATATTTCTTCATACCGAGATGTTGTTCTATGTCTCAGAATACAGACGACGGGCGTTACGTATTTCATAAGCACTGATGGCAAGTTTCTCCGTCCAGACATTTCGTCGCCTGCTCCCGCAGACAGCGTGTTCCAGAAGACCTTAAACTCGCTTGGGGTGTACAACACCATCTACGCCGAAACGGAAGCAAGAATATACGATCTCCATTATCCGATACTTCTCACTTACAATCTACCAAAAGCCGAGCAGACTAATCTGCAAACGAGAATCACCACTGTATGGGAGAGATACTTACCAGGTAAGGTTTTCTTGATACAAACTTAACTTCTATTTCCACTTTTATATTGATTTTTATTATATAGTGATTTTTCACCGTTGAACGTTGTATAACTGGGGATTATTGGAGGATTACTGATTTTCATTTTTCCCCATTACCTCGCCCCATGGAATATTTCAACTGTTTTGTAATTCTGACAAGTTTTGGGTTTGCTTGTCCTGGGTTGTGATATTGGTTACATTTGCTTCATATTGGCGCTAAGAATCCGCACTTCGCCTATTGTATTATTCATAACTCACATAGTAAAAACAACAGTCTATTCAAGGAGTCATTTATATTAGAGCCCAATTAATCGCATACTGCTTAACTGAAAATTCTGCTTGATCGAATCATTGGGTTGTGAAATGACAAATCCATCATTTGCCTCATACCTAGGATTGGTTGAATGAGTAATCTGGATAAATACATGCAATATTCTTGAATTTAGCGTTTGCAATTAACAGGTTTGCTACTGTAGCAGCATTTTTCGCTATCTTCATATTCTTTTCCCCTGCTTGCAGCTCGTTTTAGACGATGTCAGAGCTGTTTTCTGGAAATCACGCTGGGAAAACCAGAAATATACTACAGGGAATCAGGGTATGTACAACCGCATATAATAGGTCAATTAGATGTAGACTAATTATCCTACCCGTACCATTACATCAGCGTTATATGGGATGAACAGTGTAGCTCAGGAACCTGAAGGAGTTCAAACAAAACTAACTAGTCCGGAATCCGGAGTTCCTTCTCCATTTTATTTGAGATCCAACTTGCCAGCGGCTTGATGTTTCTATTTGACATATTAAAAGATACTGAGAAAGTAGGTTGAAAACAGTTCTGTCCATATTGGGAGTAGGATAATTACCTTTATGACCTCCATCCATTTTCAGTCAAGCCATCGCTAATGCAATATATTTCGTGAACTGGGGGAGCCGGGTGATCGACCCTCTACAGGCATTATCACCTTCGGTCCAATTATTCACATCCGGTGGCATACAAGCGTGTGGATGTCAAGGCTTGAAGCGAAGATACCTGGATTTCAAGGGGAAACTCAGCTACTCAGAAATTCAAGATGTTCAGACAAGGATAGAAAACGTATTGAGAATCCGTGCATCAGGTAGGCCCTGTATGAATTATTTGTTGTTGTCCGTGTTTTATGGGATGATGAAAGACTGTCTGTAAAATTGTAAATACGTTCCGCAATCTTGAACGTAGTTATTCTTTTAATGTTATATCATGGAACCAGGTCATGCTAACTTGAAGACAGCCAATTACGTTATTATTTGTTTATTATATCCGTGTTTTAATTTTAATGTAGTGGCAGTTTAGAGTAGCATTATATCGAACAAGGAATAGAAAGTTGATCAAAGTTCCTGTAATTTTCTTGAACAAATTCATTTACCATTCGTTTAAAATTTCAGATGTGGATATCGTCTTTAGAGGTGATGATGGGTTCATGGATATCCAAAGGTATGTTTATTTGATTGACTTCCTCAATTCTTATTTAGATATGCTGCATTGAAAACGCCATAATGAGGCACACACATGCATACCCAGTTGCATCAAATCAATATTTGTGCCATTTCATTGCATTCGTATCGAACAATTAATATGGTAAGTAGGACACTGCAATTTTCAGCAGAGAGACATTTAGATTTAAATATTTGCAATATCTGATCAAGTTGGACTCACAGCCTTGAAATTTTATATCATCTTGCGCTGCAAATACTATTAAATACAAATTTATATTTAAAAAGGCAAGACCAATAATGTACTGAATTGTATTCATTCACAGTAATCTGGTAACTCGGGTATACTTTACCGTGTCCGTGAACAATGTTGATGCAGTTGAAAATCTTCTTCAATATCCTATCCCGCTGAGTGTTGTTTCGGAACTGAGTCCGTATGAACCAGTTACAATCCCCACGCATCGGGTCTACTCCATCTTTATCTGGGATAAAACTGACGATGAGCAGGGTCAGCTGAGGTCTTCTATAGCTAGGTCGTGGAGGACAACAAATACAGGTACATTCAAATACTTCGCCTATTCGTAGTTTTATATATCGATCATTGTAGTTTTATTGTTTTTATACTTTAACGTTTTCACGATATATTCAACCTGATCAAACATTTTGCTGTGTAGATATGACTGACCATGCATGCAAAGTGTGGTCGACGGCGAATAAGAAGATCGTGATGATATTTGATCATATAAAATATGACAAGCCATACTTGTGCCATGAAATGTCTGGTCAGATTGTTTGGTCTTGCAACTTTTCTCGCTCAGCACGTACTAGTGGATATGATTTTATTTTATCATATTTGGTCTAAAATAGGTTTTGCTAGTATACTTAGTTCCTCTATTTCGTATTCCAGATGTGCCCGCCAATGCGTTCGATGTCACAATTGTAGGGCGGGATAGTGGTTTCATCAGCGGTGAAAACGGGTAAGTTTGGTTTAAAGATTCTGAGGCAATGGTAACATTATTGTCAGTGCTATGATGCGTTTTGGCATATTCTTTGACCTTAACGTCAGAATGCGTATATTGTTACACATGCCTAGAAAATCTATGAGGATATTCACGAGACGCAATAACCGGAGCAATAAAGATGTAAAACGAAATCTATGAATATCGGAGGCAATAGAGGGTGTTTTTTTTTCTAGAAGTTTATAAACGCGAGGGTATCCATTATGAGAGTTGAATATCCATTGCATATTCAGATAATACTCCATTTGCCACTCTAGGCCACGGGTTAAGTACGATTGAACACACGTTAAACTTATGAATAATTCGTTTTGATATCATGAGATTTCCAAGTGAATCAACTACAACAATTGCTTCCTTGTCATTTTCTGAAACTTCCAATTGCAGTGCTGGGGTAACTGAGGTTCGATACATCGTCACAGTGTTAGGAGCAGACGCTAGCATAACTAACGTGGAGGAGCCGTCGCTGCCCGTATATAACGTAACTTTGATGCAAACCAGTTTTCATCTTTGTGGATGCGTACCTCGGAAGCCTGTGGCGGTTTATATATCTGGTGCACTAGACAACACGGATGATCAAAACCTTGGGGACGCTATCACAAAAGCTTGGCAAGAAAACAATCCAGGTATACGTATACATATAACCCTTTTAACTCATCCAATTTCCCTAGCGTTGAAAACTCCGGGTATGGCATTGAACATTTATTGCTGTACCCCTATCTGGCCTGGAGTTTTGAAGTATACCGCAGCCTGGGGAGGGATCATTTCGTCCCCCCATCACGCGCACCCAATTTCCTTGTGATAGATGAAACAACGCATGTCTTGGTGTCAGGTTCTAAAAGAAAACGCAAAAAGTCTAAGACGCCCGCAGTGACCTCATATTCTAAAAATACATTATTCGGCCCATTTTCCGTTCAGATGTTTCGAAGATTTCATTGATGCGGAAAAAAAATAACTTAATCACCTAATCGCCAGCACTTTATGTCAGCGATCTAAACCACTCGGCCAACAGACCTTCCACAAAATAGGAGGTAGCAGACCGATAGTCTTGAAAGCGAACATACAGTACCCCTTTCTGATGGTCGTAATGACACAGCTCTCATAGCTGAATTCATAGGAAGACATCGTATAACAGTATTTTCGTTATTTTGGGATTACACTATCTTACGTTCGCTTTTAAGACTACCGATCTGCTACCTCCTATTTTTGTGGGAGGCCTGTTGACTGAGTGGTTCAGATCGCCGAAATATAGTGCTGACGATTAGGTGCCTTACTCTGGGGGTCGCTGGTTCGAATCCCGGTCAGGACTCGACAAATTTCTGCACTAGAATCTGTGCGATAGTGTGATCACCAAAATAACGAAAATACTTTAACACCCTATTATATAACCCTATTTGATTAATCAAATAATATGGTGTTCATTCAAATTAGTACCACAGTGGTTTGTTCAAGAATCATTTCATAATAAATATACAGAAAGTCAATACATGAAAGCTACTGAAGGAGTGAACAATAATGAACCTATTATTATCACTTACAGATTTCAGTACGACCCTGACAACCGTTATTGTTTCAAAATCCAACGGATTTCTTACAACAGATGGGTAAGTTTTCCCAACAGATGGGTAAGTGTAACGAATTTACAACGATTATTATGGATTAAGAATACTGATCAGCGATACGGATTTTATATTTTTGGAACATCATGATGTCTTGTCGGCATCATTGAAAACTGTTGACCGCTTCTCTCTTGCAGGAAACTAGCCTATCTTTATGTATACTATGATTGTCTTTTTGAATTTAGTACTAATACTGTTATATGGATATGGAATAGGTCTTTGGATTATGGACGCGCATATTCTTTAATGGACGACGGCTGAATTATGAATGACGGAGTAGACGCTTGTATTCTTAATAAACCCTGATCTAACAAGTTTTATATTCTATGGCCTTTGCCGGAGATAGGCTTAAAAAGATATCATACAAGCATCTAGTCCCTCATTCGATATTAAGCTATCGTCCATTAAAGAATTTCGGCGTCCATAATCCAACGACCTAACTCAAATAACAGTATTAGCACCAAATTCACAAAAAAACATAGTATACATAAACATAAGCTAGTTCCATGCAAGCGAGAAGCGATCAACAATTTTCAATGATGCCGGCAAGACATCATGATGTTCCAAAAATATCAAATCTGTATCAGTAGCAAGGCTACTATAAGCGAGATATGTATACGCCATATGTAGGTCCCACTGGAATATTACTGAAAGGGATAGTTTACGATTTCGAAATCGTAATCATTTCTCTTTTCATGAAGTCGACGTCAGAGAAGGCGCCCATAATTTTTATAGAGAAATGGGTCTAAATATGATGTTCCGTTAGGGCTAAATGTAGTTTCATTCAAATGCAGTGAGGATGGATATATATCCTTAATAAACACTAGCAGAGTGCGAAAATCTTGCCTCTCTGGGATATAGGATGAATGATACAAACCGCCAGTGCTCGGCCAAACACTTTGCAAGTAACTAAAAAGAAAGTTTTTTTAATTATTGGTCACCTGGAACCGCCTAGATTCGCACGATGCGCACTGTGCGATATGTTGATTAACTTAGATCTTTGGCTTTAGATTGACATCACTATCGGAAATGAAATGGTATTGATAGTAGGTTTTCGTCAATGTAATATTATCTGAGAACATCCGTTCAAATGTGATGTTCAAAGCGATACCAAACTAAAACGCAAAAGTTGTATTCAGCAGTTCAGTTGGTAGAACGTTAGGCGTGTTTCCATATGTGTACGATTTCGGAGAACTATGTTTATAAAATATTTTTCAAAAGGAGTTGTCAATAATAGTCTTTCGTTCATCATTCAGTATTCAATATCCAGCATTCAATATTAAATCATTTCCGCGTTCATATTCTGATGACCTAATTCAAATAACAGCATCAACATCAAATTTTTAAAAAAAGTCATAAGTCGTCGATATATTTTCAGAGCACAATACCAATAAAATAATGCATTTATTCACAGGACCCAGCTTACACAAGTGGTATATACTGTGACGCCTGACGCTGACCGACCATCCATTCGGGACACAGACTTACAAGAGCCGGATAATGTTGTACTGAATACACATTTTCACAACGTCTATCCCGACCTTAACATCTACGACTCCGCCACTGTCATAATAACGGGGACTACAAAAGTCATTCCAGTGACTTTAAGACCAACTTCACCAACGACTTCGCCCACATCGACAACAACGGAAGTTACCACACCGGAAATTACCACTATGCCACCCACGTGTAAGCAAAACAGACACAAACTGCAGAGAAAATTCAATAGTTACTCCAGTAGGCTGATGTTAATCTCAAAGTGATAGTGTATACAACACAAATTTAATTCCAATTAATTCAATAATATTTCATAAACAATGTTGAAATATTCAATCACAAAATGCCCGCTTGTACACTAGTCGGAGTTCCTTCTTGTATTACGTCAAACCTTTCAATGGATTCCATGATAATGATTCCATAATTTCAACATTCGACATTGTAACCTTTTAAAAGTAGCTCAAAATCAGTGTTCAGACCAGGAACATCATATGTTAACCTTCAATAATTTATGTTTCAGCATTTGTTGACACGGTTTATTTCAAGAACTGGTGGAAGTTTCTCCGTGAAGATCAGATCATAGATGTCCTGCAGTATGCGGTTTATCTGACTAACGCTAGAAGAGGTAATCTTGAGTACAACTGTTACCTTGTTTACTCTATCACTAAGTAGGAAAAGTTCAGACACTATGTCAAATTTTGGGTGTACAGTGGAATCCATACTGCTTAATTGAAAATGCTGCTTCATCGAATGGTTTGTGAAATGACAAATCCCTGACCCATACCTAGGTCTGATTAAAGGGGTAGTCTGGATAAATGCATAGAGTAGTCTTGGAATTAGGGTATACAACTAAGAGGTTTGCACTGTACAACCTCTTATTAAAATGCAAATACTGGTGTGGATGGGAGACGATGTAGCCTTATGATATCGTCCTGTCTATCGGTTTGTAATTACATCTATTCCTTCACAAGACATCAATATATACAAGCCTCTTGGTGATATTGTTTTGTTTTGATATATGTGGTCAACTAATCAATAACTTTGCTTCCATGCTGTTATACAATTAAATATTTAAATTTCGTCTAGAAAACATATAAATATATGAATATCGTTTTTAATTATTTTTAGGGTTTACAGCAGACGATATCAGTGTGAATGTTCTTGGCAAATGGGACAATCTAGACCCCACTGGGTAAGTGTTAATTTGCCCCCAAAATGTGCAATTGGCATACTATTCTAACGTATATATTAATATTGTTCTCCCAGCAATGCTATAAGGATTGTCGTAAATACGATGAGATTGGGGTTTACTCAGACCTAGATATTTCGCACAACTTACATGCTCCTTGTCTCACTTCATAGTTCTTGTTCAATACTACTCTTCCAAAACCACTGTACTGTATTCACAATAATTAACCTGAGTTTTCCAATGAATGTGTTTTAGAAAGTATTTGATAGATACTTTTATTTTGGCAGGAAAAATGTTGCTGAAATTATGTACAATGCCAGTTTGTCAGAGGGAATAGCAGGACCACTGCTGCCACCTACCGAACAAACTCTGTATTTCGCCATCGCCGCCAGGAGATACAGAGGCATATCGCTGTACACGGGACCAGAGCCATGGCGATATAACAATCACTATGATTTTTACTACCGAGATGGAGATTCAGGGGATATTAAAACAATCACTGAACAACTCCGTGTTGCCTGGTTCGAAAAATACCCTGGTAAATAGAAAAGCACTGGTAATATAGTGCACAGTCAAAACAATGGTGATAGATCATCGCCATTTTCTGGCTGTGTGCAAAACCCTAATTTGGAGTGCAAGTGATTTGCTTAATACAAATCAAGAAAATAGCATGCATGCTAACAAACCTTCGACAATAACAGGCCATATATATGACAATATAATGTTAGGATATTTCAGATTATCTAGATGATTTCTATACCATTAGTCTTTTTCATTCAATAAATAGTGATACTTCAATGTACTACGCAAAGTTAGTGTCGCGCGAAAAAGGTATTTCGGTTACTGATTGGAACTTTTTTTGAGGACGAGGGTCAAATATAGCACGTCGGATGTGACGCTTACATCCGCGTATGACATATTTCCCCGTACTCTCTAAAAAAATTTGAGTCAACTGTTCCACCGTGAGTGAAATGTGCCTGTTCACTCATACTTGAGTTACTTTTCATTCAACTTGAGTTACTTTTCATTCAACTTGAATTAAAACCACTCAAGTTCACTCTCTTATGCTTGAGTGAATGTCACTCAAGTTGAGTGCATTTAACTTAGTTTGAGGCAAAAGTAACTCAAGTTGAGTGAAAATCTCACTCAAGTATTGGGTGGGATCAATTTCCACTTGAGTGAAATTTCACTCAACTTTTTTTAGAGAGTAATATATTGTTCAATTCATATACAGGCGAAAACAGATACTGATTAATTCCTTATTGCAAACTGTTTATATATTTGCAGAATATAAAACATGTGGATGTGAGTTTACCATCCGTATCCCAAGACAAGTTAAATATCTCGACCACACTGGGTGAGTTCTTCAAAGAGCTAGTTCACTGAATAAACTCTTTAGAATATTTTAAGACGTGGGCTATGAAATCTGGTATGTGGGCCGGAAAAAGCGAAGTTTGAAAAAGTTGATATTAAATAATTTGTCCGAATGGTTTGGATTTATTGACAGCCGATCTAATTCTAGCAAAACAAACACGACCCATTTCCATGAAATTCAAACGCCCGTCGGTGGTTCGAATTTAGCAAGGATGTTGTCCTTTGTGGGGTAGCAGAGACCCGTCCATTCCATTCCAATCGTATTAATTATTCTGTTTGCCATCATGGTATTACAGGACAATAGTGACCCGCTATATTTACTTCGTCCAAGTCGATGGAATTTTGAATGACCCCGTCGTCAGACCAGGACCCTCTATCTCTGAACTGAATGAATACTTCGAAGGACCGGACGGTAATGACGCCATCATCGCTTCCGAGAATATCACGAGATATGAGGATCATTACGTGATATACCTCAACGGAAATGAAAATGATACAGAGAAATTCGTGTTGGGAGGAGTGATCAAAGAGGCATTAATGACTGCCACTAATAGTAAGTGACATTCTCATGCATATAGTATAAACAAATTAAACATATGCAAAAACCGTCACCATAGTAAATGAGCAGAAAGTCACCTTTTCTTAATATTTAGCATCAAATATATAATATAATATAATATAATATAATATAATAATTACGCACAAATGAAGACTTTTACCGCATTGTGAGAATATAATTATGGATTCTTTCACGTTACCAAAACATCCTCATAAACGTTAGCAACGTTCATTAATTTCGATGCGATGTAACGTTGATTTGTTTTTTTGTCTGGTTCACATGTATCTGAGTTGTAATTATAACAATTTTCAGCAATGTCACCACATTTCTCTTTCCCAGTTTCGCAGAACTGTTCCTTGTTTGAAATTGATGTGGTTCGGACGGAACAGAAAATTGACGCCTCTGGGTTAGTGTCGAGTCTCGTTGCATCTTCGGATTCGTTTCCTTAATTCTTTTTTCACTTGTAAGGTTGAATTTGCCATGAATCTATAGATCGTCCTGTCACTACTGTGTGAAGATTTGCAAACGAAACACGTCCGACTGTTTTTGTGTTTATTCTTTCGTCACTAGATATACAGATATAACTATAGATACAATTGGTGCCTTATGGTAATTGTCTTTACAGCCTTGGTATATCTTTACTGTGTTCGACATGATATCTATCAAGTATGACTCTGCAATATTCTTCATTAGTTGAGCCTTTACCATGATTTCTCAATTGCTTCTGAAGCCCTACTGGATGTTCCTAGTTATATGATTCCATGATTCTATTTTCATTTTTTTACTTCAGCGAAAATGTATTCAAACTGATGTACACCGTTACCTGTGATACAGCGTCCGTTTTGCCACCCGATGAGCGGAGTAACAGTTCATATATATGGGACACCGTGGACGCTATACTAACAAAAATGGACGATAGCCAACAGACGGTGTACCGTGAAAGTGAAACTCTGTTTAATCTGTGGGATTCTTACACTTTATATCTTATCGGAGACATCCGTTCTGACGTTGGGGAAGCGATCAGGCAAGCCATACTGGACGCTTGGATAGAGGGAAGCACAGGTAAAACTAACAACGTTATCAAAACGAGACTGCCGTAGCATGAAAATTGTTGGCCGCTTCTCCCTTGAAATAAAATAGCTTGTATATATATTTTTTCATTCATACCTGTTTGGATATTGGTGCAAATAATGTCACGCGGAGAAGATCGTTCGACCGTAGACGATATTTCGGTATAGAGGACGTCTGGCTACTGAATTCGGATCTGATTGACTGGATGCTCTTCCAAGTTTCTCCACAAGCCAATGATAATCCTGGATTCCTTTTTGAAATTTTGAATTGGCCAATCAAGCGTTTTCAAACTTGAAGTTATCCCTTGATGCATTGCAATTGCTATACAAACGCCATTGTAAACTTGGCCGTTTCTCATCTTCATTTTATGCATGCTTAGCTTTTGGGCTAACGGCTTGTAGATGACGAATCACTCTCATACACCAACAAAGGATTAGTGGCCTTTACACAGGACAATCTCCATTACCTATTACATTCGTGAAGCCAAAAATATATTTTCTTCAAATCTGTACAAAACTCAAATAGACAAAATAGACAAATAGACAAAAATGTTATTCTGTAACCGCTCACAGTTAAGAGTGACGCAACACAGCGTCAATTGACAGTTGAGGTAGGGGTTTTCTCCATTTTTTTGTACGGATATTTTGAAATATGTAAAATGTGACTCCTAGAACCAAAATGATATTTCTATGTAATGTCCTGGCATATATAGTGACGTATATGTTTGATGTATTAAAAAATGTATAGGACACACCCAAAAACATGTCCTATTTCTAATTAATTACTTCTAATTACAAGCGTCTGGTCCGTCATTCATAATTAATGTCCGTCGACGCTATTTTACGTCACTTTTAACTGTGAGCGTCTACTGTATAACGCATGAGTATTTTTCTATATGAAAAGCTTTTTCTGCAAAATTTAAGAAATATATATATTTTTTGTTTTACTTTTGTGACGTAACATGTAAAACAGATTTTTTTAGTTAACGTTTCTGCTCCTTTCGTTAAATATCGATCACCTTTCGCCAGTGTCAGGTTGTCCGATCTAGATGGTGCCTGTGGCAACAATCCGCTCTCTCGGGACTTCTTCCCTGATCGACAAAGAGAGAGCTCTGAGAGACGGCTGACCTTGACGCACATGTTATCAAGTTGTATGCTCTGTACAATTATCAGTAAATTCCATGTCCGCCCGTCTTTTTAGCAATCTTCCCTGTTTCCAGATCCTAATGCAAGGATTTCAGTAAATGATCGAATATTTTGGGAAAATATCTCTTTTCTGTTATACATTCTGCTTTTAACACATGACCATATAATCATTTTTATTTCACTTAACCTTCAGACGTGAGGAACTGTGGTTGTACAATAAGAGTTGACCTGGTGGTTACAAGACGATATGTTGGAATTTATGGGTGAATATGCTGTTTCAGTATTCTAAGATGCTCTAATATTTTTCTACATAACCAGTGGTTTGTTAACTTCACCTTCCATGCACCTTTCAGATTTCGGAATAGTCAGTATAATTCTTCGAGAGAAAAATATATGTAATAACACTTGTGGTATCATACGTTCGTAGCAGGTTTCATATCTAGCGCCCCTTTACGTTACTTGTTCCTACTCCTGGACTTGTCCACTAGATCTTCAGTCTAGATCGGTCTTCGAATGGTGTTAAACCGCGAGGAAAAATCTTAGAAATTTGGTTTGATGTAAGGATATTTCGTGAACATCGAGTTTCTTCCCCACAATTTGTATAATCTAATTAGTGATCAAATTCGTTATTTCTTTATAGCGAAATGCTTTTCTTTGTCTCAGAATACAGACGATGGGCGTTACATATTTCATAAGCACTGATGGCAAGTTTCTCCGTCCACACACCTCGTCGCCTGCTCCAGCAGATAGCGTGTTCCAGAAGACCTTAAACTCGCGTGGGGTGTACAACATCATTTACACCGGAACGAAAGCTAGAATATACGATCTTCACTATCCGATACTTCTCAATTCCAACCTACCAAAAGACGATCAGAGCAGTCTGCAAACGAGAATCACCGCCGTATGGGAGAGATACTTACCAGGTGTGTTTTTCATTACACTCTCCTTAACTTTAACTGCCAGTTCCACTTTCAGATTCGTGTCTAATTTCTAATCACATCATCGTTGAACGTTGAGTAATTTAGAATCATTAGAGGATTACGGATTTCCCTTTCTCCCTATTGCCTCGCTTCAACGAATAATCAAAAACAGTATGGATAAAAATGGTCAAGAATCACAGCAATTTCAATTACACCTCTGTAAGAGTATTTCCAATGAAAACTGAACTTTGTTTGGATAGTGTGAGAATTTATTGTAATTACGTCTGCGTCATATCATTTGGCGTTCAGGAGCTACATTTTAGCCCTTGTATTATTAATAACTTGCATACGAGAAACACCACTCAGCACCATATTTCGCTAGCATCGTGTTCTTTTCTCCTGCTTGCAGCCCGTTTTAGACGATGTCAGAGCTGTTCTCTGGAAACCACACTGGGAAAACCAGAAACATACTACAGAACATCAGGGTAGGTGGAAGATAACGTAGCGAGTCAACTGAATATAAACTTTTAATTATCCTTCCCGTATTCTTTGAACCAAAGTTATATGGAATCTAAAGTGTAGTTCAGGAAGATGAAGGCATTCAAAAGGACTGTGAAACTAGATTGAAAACAGTCCAGTTCATATTGTGATTAGGATAATTACCTTTATGACCTCCATCCATTTTCAGTCAAGCCATCGCTAATGCGATATACTTCGTGAACTGGGGGAGCCGGGTGATCGACCCTCTACAGGCATTATCACCTACGGCCCAATTATTCACATCCGGTGGCATACAAGCGTGTGGATGTGAAGGCCTGAGGCGAAGACACCTGGATTTCAAGGGAAAACTCAGCTACTCAGAAATTCAAGAAGTTCAAACAAGGATAGAAAACGTTTGGAGAATTCGTGTTTCAGGTAAGCAGTTAGTAATTATTCGTTGTTCTGATGTTTTTGTTTTGTTGCTGTTGTTTTTTTTTCTCTCTGGTGATGAAAGGGTGTCTGTAAAATTGTAAATATGTTTCGCAATCTTGAATGTAGTTTATTCATTGCCTGTTAAATTATGAATCCAGATCATGCTAACTTGAAGACAGCCACTTATGTTATTATTTGCTTATATTATCCCTATTCAAATTGTAATGTAGTGGAACTTCATCCTAGCATTATGTTGAGCAAGTAATTGAAAGATTGATAACTACTTGTATTTTTCTAATTGCTGAACAAAATCTTGTACCATTCGTTTAAAATTTCAGCTGTGGATATCGTCTTCAGGGGTGATGATGAGTTTATGGATATCCAAAGGTATGTTTCTTTGATTGGCTTCCTAAATTCTTATTTAGACATGCTGCATTGAGAACGCCATAACAAGGCACATACATGCATACCAAGTTGCATCAAATCAATATTTGTGCCATTTCATTACATTCATGCCGAACAATGAATGTGGTAACTACGACACTTTGCAATTTTCATCAAAGAGACATTTAGATTTAAACATTTGCATTATCTAATCAAGTTGGGCTCCAAATCTTGGAATTGCTATTAAATAGAAATTTATATTTATAGCAGCAAATCTAATAATTTACTCCGTTTTATTCATTCACAGTAATCTGGTAACTCGGGTATACTTTACCGTGTCCGTGAACAATGTTGATGCAGTTGAAAGTCTTCTTCAATATCCTATCCCGTTGAGTGTTGCTTCTGAACTCAGCCCATTTGAGCCGGTTACAATCCCCACGCATCGGGTCTACTCCATTTTCATCTGGGATAAAACTGACGATGAGCAGGATCAACTGAGGTCTTCTATAGCTAGGTCTTGGAGGGTAACAAATACAGGTACTATTCGTATTTTCATATATCGATGATTATATTTTTATTATTTTTATATTTTAACGTTTGCACGATATGTTGGCTCTGACCAAACCTTTTACGGTATACTCTCTAAAAAAAACTTGAGTGAACTGTTCCACTCATGTTTGAGTGAAATGTACCTGTTCACTCAAACTTGAGTTACTTTTCACTCAACTTGAGTTACTTTTCACTCAACTTGAGTTAAAACCACTCAAGTTCACTAAACTTGAGTGGGATCAATTTCCACTCTTATGCTTGAGTGAATGTCACTCAAGTTGAGTGCATTTAACTCAAGTTGAGTGCATTTAACTCAAGTTGAGTGAAAAGTGACTCAAGTTGAGTGAAAATCTCACTCAAGTATTGAGAGGGATCAATTTCCACTCTTACTTGAGTGAAATTTCACTCAACTTTTTTTAGAGAGTAGATATGACTGACCATGCTAAAATGTTTCGACCACGAACGAGAAGATCGGGGGACCTACTTGACCATAGAAAGTATAATAAGCCAAATTTGTGCCGTAAAATGTTTGGTCAGAGTGAATATATCCTGTAAACTTTCTCATTAATCGGTCAATTTCAAGAATAGACATTTTACGTGAAGAATAGATTTTGATGATATATTTAATTCCTGCATTTCGTATTTCAGATGTGCCTGCCAATGCGTTCGATGTCACAATTATAGGACGGGATGGTGGTTTTATCAGCGATGAGAACGGGTAAGTTTAGTGTAAAGATTCTGATACAATAGTAACATTATTGGTAGTGCTATGATGCGCCTTTTTATATTCTTTGACCATAACGTCAGATTCCGTATATAGTTGCATACTGGTATACCTAGAAAATAAATGGTGATGTACATGAGACGCTATGGCCGATGCAATATACATATAATAAACGAAATCCATAAGTATTCGAGGTGATATACATCATGTGAATGTGAATACATCATAGTCTCCACATGAACATCTGCAATAAAAGCGCGACTGAGATACTAAGGCTACGTCCGAGACCCACCGTATTTTTGAGTCTGAATGCGAGGTGCTGGGAGAAGCTTACCTTAGAGTCATGTGGTTTAGTCGTCAGACGTCGTAAATTTTCCCCACCTCTTACATTCGCTCCAATCCATTGTGAAAGCTGGACATCATAATATGATGAATACATATTTAGATACTACTCGAATGGCCACTTTAGCCACGGGTTAAGCGCGGTTGAACACACGAAACATCCATTTTCTGAAACTTCCAATTGCAGTGCTGGGGTAACGGAGGTTCGATACATCGTCACAGTGTTAGGGGCAGACGCTAGCATAACTAACGTGGAGGAGCCGTCGTTTCCCGTATATAACGTAACTTTGATGCAAACCAGTTTTCATCTTTGTGGATGCGTACCTCGGAAGCCTATGGCGGTTTATATATCTGGTTCAATGGACAACACGGATGACCAAAACCTTGCGGACACTATCACGAAAGCTTGGCAAGCGGAAAATCCAGGTGGGTATAAATATAACCTGTTTAATTCATCCAATGACTTATCTGTACAGACATTATTATATTATCATTATCAAACCGGAATTAGTTTGAAGAATAATGTGTTGCTGCTGATAAATTACACCAATTTAATCAATTGTCTACGAAGGCAGGAAATCGGCCGTTCTACACGATCTAGTCGGGAAAATGAGGAGGGTTTTCTATCATCTAACCCTATTTGTTTAATCAAAGCATCAGTTGTTTATTCAAATTAGTACCGCACTAGTTTGTTCAAGAATCATTTCATAATAAATACGCAGAATGTGAATACACGAAAGCGCGACTGAAGGACGAAACAGTAATGAACACAATATTATCACTTGCAGATTTCAGCACGACCCTGACAACAGTTATTATTTCAAAATCCAACAGATTTCAAACAACAGATGGGTAAGTTTTCTCAATCACTCGTGATCTGACAAAGATTATATCCAATGTTCTTTGTCGGAGATTGGTAGACTGTGTGAACAGTTGGGAGACTGTGTGAACAGTTGGGAGACACCAAGTAGCGGAGTGCAAAAACCGTGCTTGTCTAGGATAGAGGATAAATGATACAGTTCCTCTATTATTAGGAACCGCCTAGATTTGCATGATGCGCACTATGCAATATGTTGACTAACTTAATTCTTTAGCTTTGAATTGACACCACAAACGGAAATAAAAAAAATTATATTTCATAAAATATTGATGATTATGTTCATAAAATACTTGTCAGAAGATAATTGAAGTTGTCAACAAAACACTGTCTTCAAGGTATTTTCGTGGCACAATAACAGTAAAACGATGCATTTATTCACAGGACCCAGCTTACACAAGTGGTATATACCGTGACGCCTGATGCTGACCGACCTTCCATTCGGGAAACAGACTTACATGAGCCGGATAATGTCTTACTAGACACGCACTTACATACGGTCTATCCCTACCTGAATGCCCACGAATCCTCCACTGTCATATCAACGGGGACTACAAAAGTAATTCCAGTGACTTCAAGACCAACTTCGCCAACGGCATCGTCGACACCGACGACGGCGGAAATTACCACACCGAAAATGATCACGACACCGACGACGGCGGAAATTACCACACCGAAAATGACCACTCTGCCGCCCAGATGTAAGCAAAAATAAACACATTAATTACAGAAAAAGTCTTTACACACAGTGTATGTCCGGATATCATCTCTGGTGCATTTTTCTGGGACCTACTCAGGCCTGGGGTATGGCGTTTTGTTCCCCTGAATATGTTCTTACCCCTTGAGCTAGGGGGCTTGAGATTCCCATAATGTATCCGGGGTCAAATTCTACCAGAAAATGTAACAAAATCCAAGATGATCGCTCTGATGACGTCACTTTTTCTTTTGGAAGATTTATCGGTGAGATATTTCGGATTTTTTATTTATGCATGTTTTTCTCCAAAAAAGGAATAATAAATTAGGAAATATTTATCTCTTGTGTAATATAATATAATTATCTGGTTTCAACACGCAACGTTTCATTCACATCTCCATGACCGCTATTTTGAATTTACCCATCATCCCCTGCTTGTATGAGGTAAGCAAATATGCTCAAAATGACCCCAATATGATCATCGATGAAGCCACGGAGTGGCACCTCCCAAGTTTGTGTGGCTCCGGATACAGGGTAGAAAGTGTTGTAGGGGCCATTATTCCGCCCCCTCCCAAAGGTCTAGTAGGATTCATAGATTTACACCTCCTAATGCAAGATCTAGACGATAAATGGAGAGAGAGAGAGAATTAAGGCTTAACATCGCGTTCAGCATCTTGATAAATATTAGTGTAGAGACTCACACAATTTGCATCAAATGCTGTTTTCGGTAAGTAGGTATACATATATCAATAGGGGAAGAAATACTGATGTGGAGAAAGGTTATAGAAAAAATGCGAAACACCTTATGGAAAGAGCTGTATCAAGTTTTTCATAACTCAAACCCTGTAATCACATTAACCCTCATAAATTTTTCTTCAGCATTTTTTGACGGGGTTTATTTCAAGAACTGGTGGAACTTTTTACGTGAAGACCAAATCCTCGATCTGCTGCAGTATGCTATCTCACTGACGAACGCTAGAAGAGGTAATATTAAATGAAACTATCTTTGAAGCAGCCTTTGATGTAGTCTCTGAAAGACTCGACTGCTTTCAGTACCTTACCCAATCAGATTTATCAGGCGATGGAACACGTGCCTCCTTGCGAGACATGTTCGAAATGAGCAGTCTTTCAGAGCTGGGTCTTCCCATCTTTGCTTGACTGTTGATCACCCAGTACCTTCTTGACATCGTATCACTTACACCTCAAGAGGTTTTTACAGATAAATGCTGACGAAATTTGTCTTTATAATGTATATTGCATATGTGAACCATTCCTTAAACAGTCGATTGTGTACCTTCTACTGTCAGATATACCGTTTCACTGGGGCTACAATGAAAGCGTGACTGAGACACATATTCAGGAAAGCGACTTGGAATTTCATTTGGATAAAGAATAATATTCGATGGTTATGATGTTTGTAAACAACATCATCATTTCTTGCTGGCATCATTGGAAACTCTCTCTTGCAGGAAACCATGTGTTCTTTTTTTATTATTTAATACACATTTTGAATTGGTGCCAACTGTCATACGAAATAGATTTTTCAAATTCTTTTATGGACGATGGCTGAATATTGAATGTCAGATCTGACGCTTGCTATACAAACTGTGGCAATGCCAGAAAGATGAGGGAAATAATTATTGTTTAATCTTTAGTGGTTTTGTATTCATCATCACCGTTATGTTATTTGTCATCGCTTATTATTTTTCACTGAGATTCCTTTACGAATGAGGGCTATCTACTGGTGTCAGATTTCACATTTGATTTGCAGTTCGCTTGAAGGTATGAATTAGTGAAAATATAATTTGTTTTTCTCATCGCAAGGTTTAAGACAAGAAGATGTCAGACTGACTGTTCTTGGCAAGTGGAACAGCCTAGATCCCGAAGGGTAAGTGCTAATATTTCCCCAAAGCATGCTTTTGGAAAATTATACTAAAGTAGCATTTAGTGTCAAACTAGATATTCTTTTGCGACAAAATTATGATTGCATTTTCAAATTTGGCCCATCTTTAACTTCTCCTGTAGTCTCGATTGTTCGTACAGTTCTTGAACAATGTAGATCAACAATATGCCTCCAAATCTGGATTAAATATCTGCCACATCTGTCTAATTCCGCTTAACCCGGAGCTAAGGATCGTATGAATATCGTTTAATACATGATAGTCATGATGTTCACATGAACAGTCGTAATCAAAACGTTACCGACATACATTGAACTCTAGACAACGACTTGGATATTCCTCTGGATAAAAGACTACTGGTCCGTTATACGGTCTGAAAGAATAGAACATATTGATGTCTTGCGAGCATCATTGGAGATTATTGTGTGACTACGTGTGTTATTCTTTCCACACTGACCGTCACGTGGCTATAGCTAATTTTTCATATTAATTCTATAGTAGGTTTCGCTTCAGGGGGTTCGCTCTATGAAACAAATGGGCATTTGTATGAAAAATAATATATTTTCCAATCGTGGATTCGCCCGAGCCCCTAAATCCCGCTTGGCTACGGGCATGGGAGTGGTAAATTACTTTCATACCAACATGATTTCATTTTTACAGGAGAAATGTTGCTGAACTTTTGTACAATGCCAGTTTGCCAGAAGGAATGCTGGGACCCCTGCTGCCACCTACCGATCAATCTTTGAAGGAAGCCATTGATAACAGGAGATACAGAGGGATATCACTGTACAGCGGACCTGAGCCATGGCGATATATGTATCACTACGAGATGTACTACAGAGATGGAGACACTGTCGACATTAAAACAATCAAGGATAAACTTCTTGTTGCCTGGTTGGAAAAGTACCCTGGTGAGTAACTGATCATATCTAGTGAATTTCCATCGGAAGTAACTTTCACTGTGAATAACTGACAAGCATTATTGCGTCGGCAACAGTATATCAGAATTTGTGTTGGCTTGTGGCTCTCGCGGGAAAGCAGACCCGCAAAAATCACAAGGGAGATCAAATTTTAACAAGCCAGTGTGACTGTCGGGGACGCGGACATGGTTTGTACAGTGGGGCCTCGGGGACGTTATGTGCTTTGGAATAGGTTAACCAGACGACTATACCTTGAAGTCATGTGGCTCTGCCAGTATGTCGGCACCTCTTCCCTTATATGCGTTGTAATGTAATGGTCGGGTTGAGAGATTGTGAGCGGTCAAGGTGCGGAAGAATTTGATTTGATGGGTTTAATATTTCATTGAACTGAGAGTTGACAGAACAATCAAATGGCCCCTTGGAAGTTTGAAGGCGCTGAGGATTCTACATGTATCTGGAGGTTTGTGCCAATCAAATAGAAGTCTTCTCTGAACGGTAAATCGTTACAGAAACTATGTGATTGGCTTGACTTTCTGCCAGTTTTTTGGACCGGCCAATGAAAATCTTGGATTTCTTCAGTTTGAAAATTTCAATTGGCCAATGAAGTGATGAACTGGAAGATATCGCGAGGTGCACTGTTCTTTCTTTATAACTTTGTTGACTTATGTGTCTTTGCAGAATACAAGACTTGTGAATGCCAATTTACCATCCGCATCCCAAGACGAGTGAAATATCTTGATCATAGTGGGTGAGTATATGAGACAATCCACAGCTTGTTTATGAAACTATATCAATTTGAAACTTTAGTCAGCGTACAACTGATATTTAATGTTTGAGTAGCAGGACATTTTGAACGTCCATTTTGAAAAGTCTATGTAGATGGTTCTTGTGCAACGCTGGTGCCGTTGAAATATTCGCCTTTGTGTCCTAGGAGGGAAGATTAATCGTTATTATTAATTATTAATGTATTATTAATTTTGTTAATTAATCAGTTTAATCTCAAATTCACGATTTTGTAGGGCGGTTGTGACACGCTACATATACTTTGTACTAGTCAATGGAGTGTTAAATGACCCCGACGTTCAACCCGGGCCCGTCATCTCGGAACTAAACCAATACTTCGAAGGGTCTGACGATAATGACGCTATCGTACCTGCCGAGAATCTCACGAGATATGATGATCATCACGTGATTTATCTCAAAGGGAATGAAAACGACACCGAGGAAACCGTAATAGAAGAAGTAATTAAAGAAGCATTGGCGACTACAACTAACCGTAAGTAACGCCATCATACGCATGACTTATAGACCGCAATACGGCAGTAATATCTGCTTTTGATATTTTCACGTTTTGAACATGAATGGTAGATAAAGATGTACTAATATAGCTTCCGGCTCATTTGAGTTAATCAGACTAACTATTCTCCCATTTTATCGAATAACTCATATCTTAGATCAGCAGTATTTTGGGTCAACATATGTGAAATCATGAAATCTATTATTCAAAACGTAATAAAAGTCATACTAATATTATCCCCATATTTGTCTTTGACAGTGGCACAGAATTGTTCGTCGTTTGACGTCAGTGTGGTCCGAATGGAACAGAAACTTGACAGTGCTGGGTAAGTCTCGACGCTCAACGTTGCAGCGTTGATTGTGTTGAATAACTGGAAAACTCGATGACACCCTGGATAAATTCATATGAACCATCGCATGTTTGATATTGAGGTTATATGCACTGCTGTCAGAATGATTATTTCTCAAATAGACATTTATATAGCTCATGCATCTATTGATTGATTCTTCACGCCACCATTCTAACTCTATTGAAAAATATACAGCTTGGCATACTTCAGATCGATTTGGCGTTCTACAAGTTTTTTGACGTTCTGATTCTATGATCCTGTTCATTTTGTACATTATAGCGAGGATGTATTCAAAGTGATGTACAAAGTTATCTGTGATACAGAGTCTATTCCTTCGCCAGACGTGAGAAGTAATAGTTCATATATCTGGGACACCGTAGATGCAAAACTGATAACAAGGAACAATGGTCGTCCAATCGTATACCGTGCAAACAACACCCTCTATAATATGAGGAATTCTTACACTCTATACCTTACTGGTGACATTCGTTCTGACCTGAGGGAAGAGATTACACAAGCTATACTGGATGCCTGGAAAGAGGGAAGCTCAGGTAAGATCAACCAGTTAATCGAGAACACTACGGGTTACCTTGCTTTTCTGTACGTCCTCCATTATGGCTGTTTCGTTTCCTTGCGCGCACAACTTTCACGGAATTGGACAAAATTTTACTGATTTGAAGAGATAACCACAAAATGTTTTGAAAATTTCAGGCTCGTGCGATAAATTTTTTCTATTAAAACAGAATTCAAAAAAAATTATCATACTTTTTTATTTCAAATTCTGTCATGAGATTTCAGATTCAAGTCCTAGAAATAGAAGAAAAATGCCTAAACCAACTTTTTGAATCACACCAATTCTCCTCTAGAATTCTATCATCTGTTGTTGTTGATTTGAATCATTATCCTGAAACAAGGAACGCTGAAACAAGTGCCACTCTCTACCATTACAATACAAATGCATGTATTTACCATTTCTGAAAGACACTGTTGAGGTGCCTAAAGTAGACCACGTTTTCTCACACAAAAACTTCTCAAAACTGTCAGAAGTGATGTCTGAATAATATACACAAGGCCAATTCAGATGACAAATTTTCACGCAAAATCGATCTATTTCGCAAAACGGCCATAATAGTAATGTAACTCACTCTTGGATGCCATAAAAAGTGGATTTTTCGTGTGGGGCACAGACACAGCCTAAACCAGCTTTCCACACGAAAAGTACACCAAAGCTGCATCCGGAATAGCAGATTTCTTTCCGAGAGTTTCAGTTCAAACTATTACATATTTGTTTGGAGAAGCTCAAAAAACCTCGAAAAAACGCCCATAATACCAAGCTGACTCATATATGGTGAGGCAGCTGTGCAGAGGTACTTGCACACATTGGCAGGCACGTAGTTTTCATGACTATGGGAATAGACAAACCTACTGAGCTATACTCCACATAAACATACTTAAAACCTTCGACTGTGATGTCCTAACGTCATTGAAACGTTTGACTGCTTCTCAATTGTCAGAATCTAGCTTGTGTTCGCTCAAACCTTTCATTCATCCTCTTATTGTATACATATTACTGATGTTGAATTGTTATTTGGACTAAGTTCCCTGCTCGATTTGGCGTTCATTCTGCAGACTCATATTCTGACGATGACGGTGACAAGAGTATACGCTTCCAGCATTGGTTATTTAGTTACTTTTTTGTTTAATATATATTTACCACTGTCACACCTAATCCTTGTCCACTTGGGTGGCGACACATGAATCATTGTGCTGGCATTCCAGTTAAAATAATGATGATTTTAGCGGGAAGCGGGCACCGTGTGCGCTTCACTGGCCCCAGCGAAAAACATAAAAGATAATCTCGCACGTCGGTGGACGTTTCTTCTTCTTCTGTTCCTGCTATGAGCCAGAAACTATGCGATTCCAGAATTCTTTCAAAGAAGTTATTCAAAATGATGGTTTTTACATTCTAGTTTTTATTCTGCTTGACCGTGGTCGTATAATCAGGATTATTTACGTATTTTTCAGATGTAAGGAACTGCGAATGTACGGTAACAGTTCACACGGTGGTTGCAAGACGATATGTTGGAATTTATGGGTAAGCATATTTATTAACTAGAACTCATGGACTTCGAATCGCATTTATAAATCTACACCTTTTTTTCGTTTTTCTTTCTTGCCTGTATCAGCTACAAGTAATTATACCACAAATCCTATCGTAAAGGACACTGAGCACATCGTGGGTTTTTTGTCAAACAATGATATAAGCAACATGGCTTGTCCCTGCCTTGGTCTGATTCCAATATCACGCTTTCCTCGTCCCGCGAAATGGCGATGATAATGTTTTGGATGTACCTTTCGTACAGCTGTGGCCATTCCCCTCTTTCATAATATTATTAATTTTCGAGTGCGAGACAGATTTTCGTAGTGCAGTTATTCAACAATAAATTTTCTCCGGAATAATGTTTGAAGCAATAGGAAAGCGTAAGGAGAGCGATGGATCAAAACTCTCCTTGTATTACGTGTCTCGTGAAAAGATATCAATCTCCAACTACATATACATGGTATCTTTTTATTGACGAGAGCATAGTCTGCTGAATTGAAGCGACATGCAAGAGGTGGGAAAAACTGACGACGTCTGGTGACTAACAAGCAACCATATGACACTACACACACACACACACATGTGAAAGCTTTTCTTTGGAATACAATTGCTAATGAGCACAAACTATTTCTTGTTAACATGGTGGAGAATAAAGCGCTTGGTCGGCCTCGGGCCCCACAGACGTGTGTTCTGATTGGTCGGCCTCCCTCGGGCCCCACAGACGTGTGTTCTGAATAAGAACTTGTATTCCACTAATATTTTCTCCATTTGGCCGTTTTTCCTATCTAACGATCACATAGTTCATCACTTTCCATCAGATGACTTTTGGGCTATTAAATCATTGCTCTTGAATATTTGTATCTAATACCGCTCAGGCTGGTCCCAGGGGCCGTTTGGTCATGTCATTCACGATGTTTACATGAACAGCTACAAGAAAAAGCGTGGCTGAGATGCAAATCATCACGCGGATCATTTTTGGTTCTTGTGATGATGATAGATATGCAGTCAGAATATTGGTCTGTGGGGTCATATGACTTTTGTCAGTACGCCAGCATCTTTTTCAACCACCTTTATACGTTGCGTTTACTTGCAAGAGAGAATGCAACCGTTTCCTCCATCATCATAAGTAGTGCCAGTCATTCTTCTCTTGCAAGAAATTGACATGTGTGTTCTTTTTACGTTTATCTCAATCATGTTTAGTTTGGTCCCATTGGTGTCATATGAATACGTTCCTATGATAGACGCGTCATTTTTTATGAACGAACCCTGTTTACTGAATGTCAGATGTAATGTCTGTTAAATGAAGCGGTCCGTATAGATTATAGATACAGAGCTTCTATGTGCACGACGAGTATAAAATGTCGCAATGACTGAGGTTTATATCTCAATAGACGAATTGACAGTTCTTTTTCGAAAATGGATGAATGTGACAGTCGCACTTCTGATACGTTTCTTAACGCGTGGCTGGGATACAAATCATCACAGTGATTTGTGATATATTTAGAAATATGCAGTCAGTATATTTGTTTGTGGAGTCATATGACTTCTTGTCAGTACGCCGGTCTAATTTCCACTACTATTTTAATGTTGCGTTTTATTAGCAGCCCACTGTTCTCCTATTTCTCAGAATACAGATGACGGGTATCACCTATTTCATAAGCATGGACGGCACGTTTCTCAGTCAGCCGGCTCCACCAGAAGGCATATTCGAGAAAACATTGGACTCCAATGGAGTGCACAATAATGTTTACAAGGGAAAGGAATCCAGAATATACAGTCTCCACTATTCGGTTCTTCTCGGCTACAACCTAAAAAAGGCTGAGCAGAGTAATCTTCAAACGACCATCAGCACTATATGGGAGAGATACTTACCAGGTACGTTTTCCTTTGAGATTTCCTCAAATAGCTATGTGACATCTGACTGCTTTTCGGATATGGCGTCCAATGTATTCTCTCCATTTCTTGTTAGAGTCCGCTAATCTACACTATGCTGAGGTATTACTGGGCTCTGTCAAAAGACATGCCCCGTTGGGCTCCCGGAGCCTGACCTGGGGTGTCGTGCACACTCCAAGTCATGGTAAGAATAGGCCTTAGCCCCTCAGAGAGCTTGTCGTAAGAGGCGACTAACGAGGGCACCCGTGGGATTCCCGAGTATGAAAAGGAATAGGACCCTACCTGTGTGATGTCCTGTGTGAAAAGGAATAGGAACCAAACGACGCGATATGACTGAATTGTCACAGACAGCCCTGCGTCACAGCTGGCTGTTCCCGCCCGTAACTGTGGGACGTCTCCCATAAAATTAACATTAGAAAATACAGATAAATTGCCATAAATAAAAAAGTTTTCAGATATTATCGAGGGATGGTTAGTTCACAAAACAAACTGAAGTTTCAGAATTTTTCGACGTACAGAAATTAATTTATGAAGAAAAACTGTTGCCAAACAATGCTATAGTAAAGGAATCCGTCCCCCAGTTGCGCGGGTCATTGGCAGCAGATGGAACAGCTGATCTATTGTTCTCCGCTCTTGTTTAGCGAGAGTTGTCTGGAAGAATAGTGTTGAAAGCGACGTTAAATCATATTCACTCACTCAAACCCTTTTTTGCGTTATTAGAAAAATAATCAAACATTAACGATGTGTTGTGCTGATTTTTGCTTGTCCTGTGTTCCTTTGGGTCTTCGTTTTTTCCATATCCGGATTTCTCTAAGTTTAATGTTTTGTCCTCACTTGAAATGACCAACTGGATTTTAGCACGTCAAGTGTAATTCAGTATATACAATATATATATAATTTATTTTGATTGCAAACGGGACTAGGTTTTGAGGAAAATTCAGATTTATAAAGTGTGAAGTTCAATTGCTAACGTCAATTGTGTTCTGGCTTCTTGTAGCACGCTCCAGACGATGTCAGACCTGTTCTTTGGAGATCACAATAGGAAAACCTGAAACCTACTACACGACTACTGAGTATGTAACCACCGCAAATCGATTGGATATAGATCTTTTTACGGCACGTTCTCATGGCATCAGATTGTATACCCCTACTCCTACTGGAGGTTACAAACTCGGACAATAGGAGAATGTTGCGGAAAACCCGAAATTGTAGCATTAAAAGTGGAATTAAAACCACTAAAATATTTGAACAATGTTTAGTGTGGAAGCAGTCTGTTATTCAAGATGCCCCATTCTAAGAAAGTAAACTATCAAAAAAACGAACGTAATCCACCAATTTCATCCGTACAGCACAGCAAATGGTTGATAAACCTGTGATGTGTTTTCTGTTTCAGACATGTCATCGCTAAGGCGGTATATTTCGTAAATTGGGGCAGCCTGGTGATCGACCCTCTACAGGTATTATCACCTACGTCCCAAATGTTCACATCCGGGGGCATAAATGCGTATGGTTCTCAAGCCTTGAGGCGAAGATACCTGGATTTCAAGGGGAAATTCACCTACTCACGAATAAGAGACGTTCAGACAAAGATAGAAAACGTCTGGAAAAAACGTGTACCAGGTAGGCAGTTAGATTAAGGTTTACAAGTATTGATTTTGTTTTGGGGTGATGGGAAGTTGTTCTGCCATTTTTTGGAAATATGCCTTCAGTGTATTTGCCTATGAGGTCAGTACCCGTGTGTCTTTCTCCATCAACCTTGTTTTGCTACTTTTGATTACTATGTCACTGAATTTCACCATCGGTACTTTAGTTTTCAGAAGGTGTTATCAATAACCAGCGTTTGGTCCATCATTGATTGATCAGTCGTCGTCTATTAAAGAATATCCGCGCCCATAATCCAATAACCCATTTCATGTAACAACATTAGCACCAAATTTAAAAGACAATCATAGTATACATAAAGATAGGCTAGTTATACGGAAGCATGATATACGAAACTGACAAGTGTTGATATTGTATACCAACGACTGACTTCCGTGCGTGACAAGGAATTTTATAGCTACTCGAAGATAACCAAATAACTTCATTATAGATTTCGTTTATTAGCTGGAGACATTTCGATGTAGTTGAAAACGCTGGTAGTAACTACAGTGTAACGTCACCTGTAAATGAACAAAGACATTGTTTTCTGTAATTAATTCGTTTGGTTACTAGTTCCCATATTTTGTAATGCCTCTCAAAGAACTACTGTTACATTGACTATTTATCTGAAATTTCAGGAGTGGACGTCGCCTTCCCAGAGTTTGAAGAATTTATAGATGTTCAAAGGTAAATTTATTTGATTGCCTTCTTCTTTTATTTTTCCTATTTTGTCTGAAGTGAGGACACGTCAATTCATGTACAATTTATAAGTGTGTTTTATTTCAGGAATGAGCCACATGGCTATTCTCCCAATCAACATATAAAATACATAGAACAAATCAATTGACTTTGAAATAATACGACTGGTGCAATTAACAGACCCAACTCTACTAGATTGACTAAACAAGACAGTCCCTTTTCTAGAAAGTTTAACAATAGTTCTAATTTTTTAAGTGACGGCCATGACCAGTAATATTTCTTAAAATACTGTTTCCTTAGAGCGTACAGTGGACAACATAGTAAAAATGGAAATCATCCTCAACGATACTGGTGCTACAAACCTTACAAATTGGATTAGGCTTCGGGATATTATTGTATTGACCGATACAAATTCTAGCCCATGAAAACAATTTGTAACTATAGTCTCACGGTGAATACTGGGATTATGGCATACGGGAGGTCCTCTAATAATTCAATCACCCCAATTTTCTGTGAACATCTGTCGTTCTTATAAATTTAATCGCCCTCTTTTATGATCAAAATGACAAAGAAATAATAGAACTGACCAACTTCATGTTATAAAACATCTAACGTTGGGAAATTCAGCTTTCCGTGATTGGATTATTATGAAGTTTACCATATCCTGTGCATGATGTAATATGCTGTGAGATAAATCTTTGCACATTAGTTGTATTTATTTGAATCAAGTTAATACCCAAGAATCAAAATATACCAGCAGCATCTCATCTAAACATCGTTATCGACTACATAAACGTTTTAATAAACTTATCATTATCAGATAACTTTCAACTCCCTGTCTTGATATTTGGTCTGGTTGCGATGGAAATATTGTGTTTAAGATATACATTGACACGCAGCTCATTAAAATTGAATGTATTTACAGTAATGCGGTAACTCGGGTGTACTTCATCGTATCCGTGTCTGAACGTGATGTAGATGGAAGTTTCCTTCAATATCCCATCTCCGAGAGTGTCACTTCCGAACTGAGTCCATATGGGACAGTTATAATCCCCACACATCGAGTTTACACCATTTTCATCTGGCATAAAACTGACGATGAAGAGGGCCAGCTAAAATCTTCTATCATTTTGTCTTGGATGGCAGCAAATGCAGGTGTGTTCACATGGAGTATCATCCACAGCATTTTTTAACTTTCACCAAGAGTATTTTTCTTGATCGACAATAAGTATAAATAATATTAATAATCAATTATATTTGTTTTGCCATCAAAGGACAAATAATAATAATATAATTCGAGCATGTGGGAAAAGACTCACTCACGACCATTCTCAAAGAGTGGCAACTTTTTCTCGCGGAAGAAGACGATGTTGCTTACTTGTCCGTTAGTACCACTGATTTTTTTATTCGAATAATTTCAAATGTATTAATAGAAGAGTCACCGTTTTTGTAAGAGTTGCCATTTCACGTGTCAGTCAACAATATGTTTGTTTACTCCGTTGGCTTTGTTTTACAGAAGTATCCGCGAATGCGTTCAGTGTCACAATAACAGGGAGGGATGACAGTTTTATCGACAGTAAGAATGGGTAAGTTTAGTATTAGCATTCTCCTATGCTGCTATGCTGTTTTAACCAATCATTTACTGCAGTGAGCTGATTGTTTCACTTGGATATCAAAACTTCCGCGGATCTGTATATTACTTCATGCCATCCAAAATGTCAAGGAATCGTACATGACAAGGCATTACCCATGTAATGCAGGCATAATGTCAGATCAGGACTCTACACATATATGTACGGTTAAATTGCTGATGAACACAATACTGAGTTTCTTGAAAGAGAGAGAGAGAGAGAGAGAGAGAGAGAGAGAGAGAGAGAGAGTTAACAGCCGTTCACAACATTTAGCATCTTTCTAATCCACAGTTGGATTTTAACAATTGCACAAACAGATCTTCAATAAATTTGTTCAAGCTGCCCTTAGCCCCGTACTAAGCGCGAGGGGGCACACCATACCTAGCATCAAAATAAATCATTCGGACTACTCAAATGTTCCAAATATCATGCAATTCTTTCGAGTATCTTCCTGTTATATTACAATGATTTTTATTGCAGTGCTGGGGTAACTGAGGTGCGATATATACTGACTGTATTAGAAGCAGACTCGAGCATTGCTAACGTCGAGGAGCCGTCAGTTACAGTTTATAACGAGACTTTGAGAGAAACCAGTTTCTATCTTTGTGGATGCATGCCTCTGAAGACGAGGGAGATTTACATAACTGGTTCAACAGATGACACAGAAGATCAGAACCTTAAGGACGTAATCACAAAGGCCTGGCATACAGACAATCCTGGTAAGAATTTGCCCGATGCACGTCCCCCATTATCAGCTCGGGGAAATGTGCCTCTCCAATTTTGGGGGTAAAAAAGATCGTTTTTCTTGAATAACTCAGAAAATATGAACAAAATAGCATTTTTTATAAATGGCGCTAAAATTGATATATTTTCACATTGGTTTACGTGCTTTGAAGAAATTGTTGCCTATCTACCTCGGGAGATAGAAAGCGGTCTGTTGTTTTTTCAAATTGTCATTTCAACACGTTCGAACAAGTTAAAAATAAATCTAGTCAATGGCAAAATGTGTTAACATATGTAACTATATATCAATTTTAGCGCCATTTAGAAAAAATGCTGTTTTGTTCATATTTTCTGAGTTATTCAAGAAAAACGACATTTTTTACCTCCAAAATTGGAGAGGCACATTTCCCCGACCTGATTATACTTTGCGTTGGATAAGCTCCAAAAGATATTATTCGTAGATAAAAGTCGCTCTTAAGTCGCATGAAAATAGCCATTAGCGTTGATTTTGAAGAAGAGGGTACGACTGCGAGAGTGTTGGAGATGGTATCTCCACAACCTCAGGGCATTCGTTCATACGAATCGAACCTCCCAAGCGAGAGTGAGACGAGATTGTGTTGGTTGGTTGGTTGGTTGGTTGTTTGAAGTTTAACGTCGCACCTAATCTTATTGGTCACACGGCGACGATGACCCAAACAAACTAACCCTAACCCTAACAAAAACTTAAGCAAAACTAAAAAAAATAATTGAATTTCGAATTTTGAAAATTAGGCTCCACAGACACTAATCACAATGGATCCTCAGAGAGCCTAATCTGTTTGGTACTTTAATCTACCTCCTGTGCCAGACAAACATGGTATGGTAAACCATGCTGCCCTAAGCTGGAGGGCGACGAGATTGGGGAAGTCGGAAGGGGCGAATATGTGTAACTCATTCGAGGGCTTCATCAACCCACACCCGTCACCGTCTTGAGTTAACAATTCTATCATTTAGTATATTATTTAGACTTTTATTTGAAGAAAGAAAATAAGATATGATGTCCTTGATACAGGTGCTGAAATATTCTTTAGTATGACCCTATATTTGTGGAGCGAAGTATCATTTTGGACTTGACACCTCAGAAATTCACTTCAATTGCGTTTATCGATAGACTGTCACAAACATACTAAATTTCAGATCAGAAGTAACGAACATGAAATAATTATTTGCAGATTTCAGAACCACTCTCACAACGGATATCATTTCAAAATCCAACGGATTCCAGCAATCAGATGGGTAAGTGTAGTTTCATCCCTAGCGATGCAAAACTATATTGTTGCTTTGTCAGGCAAACTTGAAAGACTTTACAAGTAAATCTATCACACATGTTATTCATTGTATACATATCTGAGTGTTGCGGACGATAGCTTGATTAGTAGTAGGTGTTGCTATCATGGAACAGAAATCGCCTGAATGAACCGCCTCCATACTATATGGAAATCACAATACACGTGTGCCAAACACGCAGACTTTCGGCGCAATTCTGCTCTCATTGTGTCTGATGTGTAAATAGATTGGTTGCCTTCCCTGTATATCCATCCATACAGAAGACAGGTTCCACAGACCCGGAGAATGATCGTTCATGGTCCAATGGAAGGCGACCTGAACCGTGGTCACCATTAACGATGCTGGAAGTATCTACCAATAGAATTTGAATTCGAATTATATTCGTATCGGCAGCGAAACGAAATGCAGGTCGTAACCTACCTACTGCATGACCATAAAGGGGAGGTAACCGTATGTGTAAATCGTGTGTGTTGTTCGGCTTGAATTGCCAGGGGTGGTGTTAAAACCAGTTGAGTATCTTCCGATTATCACGAAAGTAAGATCATAAAATAGATGACTGGCATTCAAGGTATTGGTGTTTACGTTCAATAAAATCGCCGTCAGAAAATAGAATGACTCGAATATTTCGTATTATTAGCTGAAAGAAATAGATTACTTGACGATATGAAAAGTTTAGCAATAACGTTCTTCAGAGGAGCATGCCGACATGAGGAATACGACTACAGCCATGCGTGTTCAGCAGAATAGAGCTGCATTATACTTCGAAATCATACAAATTTCATGAAACGCGTTGTATGAAGCGTATTTTCTGACGACGATATCTGCAAACGTAAAACCAATACCTTCGATATCTGTTAGTATAATACCTTGACCTACGGCCGGTGTGGAAGCTAAGGATGTCCGGTGGTTAAGAGTGTCCGGCTTTTTTCAACATTGGGGACAAGTATCCGTTCTTGGTTGCAATAGAAAAGGTTATGAAAATGGACACTAATCACAAGGACATTCTTATTCATCACACCGACTATAATTTGGCTTGCGGCCCTCTAGTTACGATATACCATTAAAGGGGAGGTAATTAGGGGTAGGTAATTAGGGATTTCATTCTTCTACATATTTCATAAGTCTAACGTTCCTTGGAATTGGAGCGATATGCAAGAGGCATATGACATTTGGAAGCACTTATGATGTTACTTCCCACGATGATCGAGAGATATCCTGTTAATTGTACATGTTAATGTACATTCGGACAAGCGAACGAGAAAGAACATTCATCCATCCATCCACATTTACAACAATTCAGAAGAATATTATGACTCAAAGTTTAGATGGAAATAAAAGCGTCTAGTCCGTCATTCAATATCCAGCCGTCGTCCATTGAAGAATTTCCGCGTCCATTATCCAATGACCTATTCCATATAACAGCATTAGCACCAAATTAAGAAAAACAATAATAGTTTACATAAACATAGGCTAGTTTTCTTCAAGAGAGAAACGTTGTAATGTCGTTATCTAGCGAACGATGTATTTAAGTCACGCTTTGATTGTGGTGGTTCATGGGAACCCCATGAGGGTCTTGAAGTACATGGGTTCCTGTGGCACCTAGCCCCTGATCACCGATGTATTTGCAAACATTTTACATCAACGGTAATTTGAAAAAAATATTTAATTTTCAGCATTGCCAGTATAAAGCAGAGTAGCTCGTTGCCTTCGCTATACCGTCGCGTGAATATTGATGTCCATTTGCAACTCTTAGGTTTGAAGATTCTGATCTTAGGACGCACAAGCGAAAGTCAGATGTGAAAATAATGTCGATGTTGAATACTGATCAGAGATACGAATTTGATATTTTTAACATCTTGCCGGCATCACTGAAAACTGTTGGCCTGCTTCTATTTTTGTACTATGATTGTTGTTTTTGTTTTGTATTGATGATAATGTTATGTGGAATATGGAATAGGTCTTCGGATTACGGACGCATCAATTCTTTAAAGAACGACGGTTGAATATTGAATGACGGATTAGACGCTTGTATACCGAATGAGGGAAATGTTACATGGATTAATCACGTTTAAAATGTTCGTCAGAACGTCTGTAGATCAGACGAGAACAGTAATGTAATACTTTCATTTACAGTACCAAGCTTACAAAAGTGGTATATACCGTTATGCCTGACGTTGATCGACCTTCCATTCGGGACACAGACTTACAAGTGCCGGATAACTCTGCACTCAATACGCAACTGCACACAGTGTATCCTGACCTGAACACCTACGATGGGGAGGTGGAAATAGAAAAGGTTGAATCGGTGAGCATATGTTATGAAATCAATTGGATTGAAAAACGCTCGAAATTCGCCCCTGGCACATATCTGATCGAACATATGTTCGTTAAAATAGAGTTTTACGATAGCAGTGGAAAAGAAATCTGTGGGGGGTTTTTCACCTGCAAGTTTGTCGTAAGTATTTTGCAGTGATATACCTTTTGTTGAACACGCATACCTTGGGTGTTGTCCGCGCTATAAAATACTACCAAAGTATAGAGTAAATGAAATGCATGATTTCCGTTCAGAGTGATCCCCCTTTGGCCACCTCTTCATGTTTCATGTATGAAGTATGCACATCATTCAAAAGTTCTATTCCTGTTCACAGCGTGGTTGGGTCATACCCGTCGCCATCGTCGTCTCTCTCTTCTGTCTGATTATCATCATTATCATCATCGTCATCGTCATCAAAACCCTAAGGTTAGTATCATACCGACACTGCATGGCACAGCCTTGTGGCACTGTGTACGTATAAATGTTAGCACTCTTTCAAGAGGGAATTTCTGTCCTATTATCACAATGTACGTTTATTTATGAGAACACGATAAATTTTCAAAAAATATTGTAGTGATTTTGTTAAATTAACCCATTTATTCAGCACGCAGTGGCAAATATATATCAGTCACCAACTGAATGGTAATCAGTGAGATTATTCGTCAACAACCCCTGTATAGGGTTGCAAGGAAGATATAAATTGGTTATAATATCCCATCCTTTAAACATATATAATGGTTACATGCATGACGCATTGGAGCCATTGTCATATACCTAGATGACGTTATAGTTTATTCGTTATAAGCTCATTTTCCCAGTTTCCTTCTTGAGTTATATCAAACAATTATAAATATTCACCGAAACTATTATCCTGTACTCGGAATTTCTCTATTGCATCTGTGTTCCATTGTTCCCTTCATAGGAATCGAAAATCAAGAACATTGAAGCGGAGACCAGAAGACATAAAGGGGTTCGACAAGGAGCATTTTTCCGCCGAGCCAGATTTTGAAAATCCAGCTTTCGATGCCGAAGAAGTTGAGCAGAAAGAACAAAACCATTACGTTAATATGTCATAATAGTGTAGATGTATATGAAATTTTAAAATCATTTTTGGTTTCTTTTCTTCGTCTGTCTTTTAGTATGATTCGGGTTCTATGCATAATATTTTTATTCCCACTGATGTCCGAGACATCGTAACATGCCATCTTCCTTCAGAGCCTGTTATTGTGACTGACAAAAGCATCCCTTAATTATCATTCATCAACTAAGACGGAAAATGATATTAGCTAGTCTCGCATTTTTATACTTTACCGAACTTGTATTGTTAACCAAAATAACTTCCACTCATTTTGTCACACTGTATTGGTGAATGATCTAAACACTGTGATTTTTTGTATTATATATGTAAATATAGAGCAATATTCAAAGTTGTATTGTTGCTGGCAACATTGCACGTCCACTATACGTATACTTCTACATCTAGTCCGATTAAAATTATCTTCAATGTTTCATTCTCACTATAGTAAGGATCGTCATAGAAATCATCATTCAAACATCTCTCATCCTCGTGTATATAGTAAACCCACGTTGTATTTATACATTGTTTTGTTTCCGTTGTTGACTATTCTGTATTGTAAATAAACTTATTTACGGACCTGAATTTTGTTTTCCAAGCCTTTTCATAGTCATAGATCCTAGTGCATTTTAGAAAGTACGTTGCGTTTATATCCAATTAAGTTTGGAATGACACTTTCTTAGTAAATCACATATACTAGTGCTGGATGAGTCCGTCCCGGGAGGGATTCGAACTCGCGCTGTCGGAGCTTGGCAGCAATTCGCCACCCGTAAATATTCATGAATATCCAGTATTCAGGAAAGATGTACATCATCTAGATCTCGATCTCCGAACCTACTCTTTTGTGGAAGCCGACGTGGTTGAGTGGTTCAGAGCGCTCGCATTTACAGCTGAACACTTGGTACCAAACTCTGATTCACTATATCTTTTCTTTAACAAGAAAGTATCATCCTAAAAACTGATTGAACATAAGTTCTCATGTACAATATATATGCTGAGACGAAGACACAAGCTACGGAAACTAGTACTGATCTATTCGCGGTACAGCGCCAATTTGTCTCCCTGGAAACTTGGGTAATATCTGATTTTGTGGCATGTGACTGATGTCAATGTGTGGTCGCAATATACTATACACGGGAAATATGCTGTAATTCTCTCGAGCTAAGCCGAAGAAGTCTGTATATACTATTTGTAGGTGACATTTACCGCAAACAATGATCATTGCTCCCATATTCACTTATAGTTGAAATCAAATAATTGCAACAATTTCGATTTTCCGCTGGTCATCCCATCACACCGTGCACTAATGTGGCGCTGCCGTGTCCATTTATGCGGACAATAAATCCCACGTCTGTTTTACACCACCCTTAATCCAAGGTAAGTGCATTGTCAAGGCCCTCGAAAGCATTGGAACTGTTACAGCTCAAATGAGATTGGCATATATACAACATCTATATATAAAGAGATTAAGAGAGTAAGAGAATATTAAACTTCGCCTTAGACAACCGCATTTGTTGGTATCAGTTGATTATGTCCTCTCGTCCTGTTATGTATCGTAACATTCTTTGCTACTCTGAAACAGATCCATTATCTTGCATATCTGAATTCTATCTTCACGTTAAGATCACTTAGCTACTAAGGTGACCTCACAGTCTCGTAATGTTTAGGAATTTTCGAGAACTATCATTCCATACCATTCTGGTGAAATATGTGAACGAAATTGCGGAAAATATAAATGATTCAGATAATACAGATTATTGGCAATTCCACCTCATCGTTTGATTGGATATCGGGCATGGCGATTGGATATCGGGCATGGCGATTGGGCATTCCTTGATGAGTTAAAAGTTCTCCTGCCGGAAGTTGAAGTTGTACTCATTACACAATTTCGTTAGCAGTTTCCCAAGTTGTGGAGGACCACAGTAAAACGCTGTTACTTTGTGCTGTGCCTTAGCTGATATATTGCCGAATACCTGTGGAAAAAATAGAGAAACCTTAGTATATGTCGTTAACCTTGCATGTCAAATGTCGTCCGCAATAAATGTACGCCTCCCAAGGGCTATCGAATCCAAAAATATCTCAAATTGAATCATGGGCACACGTTAGTTTTGTTTTAATTAGAGGACGTAAGTCTTCAGCTGTGGCCTCGATACAACATGGTGTTACTTGACTCAATCCATATAGCAAGTATTAATCTATCAAAATGGGTTCCGTGGACCGTTTGCATATCATGTGTTTCACATCTCCATGGTGTTCAGATGAACACTCACAACCAAAGCCTTACTGAGATACAAATGGTTAATGATCAAGATTCTATATAAAGAACATCATCATGTCTTGCTGACATCATTGAAAATTGTTTACCGCTTCTCTCTTGTAGGAAACCATCTCGTTTGTCTATTGTTTTTATTTGATACACATTTGGAATTGGTGCTAACTCTCATTCGAAATATGTCTTTGGATGATTCACGCGGACATTGTTCCTGGACGACGACTGAATATTGAATGTCAGATCTGATGCAGGCTATTCCAGGGACAAGCGTACTAAACAGCCTTCGTCCATAAAGATACATGAAAGTTTTCATTCATACAACAGCGTTATCATAAAAAAAACGAGCATGCATTAAATAAAGAGCTTAATATGGGACATAATGACATAGAGTAAACATTTTAAACAGATTAATCACACATATCGATAGCAAGCATCATATCCGACATTCAATATTCAGCCGCCGCCCGCTGGTCCATGTGTGAAAGTTTGTCAGTTACTTGCCGAAGGGCGGTGGTTCTCTCCGGGTACTCCGGCTTCCTCCACCAACCAAACGGACTGCCACCATATGAGTGAAATAAACTTGAGTGTGACATTAAGCCAAATTCCCTCCCTCCTCCCTCAGCCGCCGCCCATAAAAGAATGTACACGTCAATAATCGAAAAACATATTTCGTATGATAGCATCAATTCCAAATGCGTAGGAATAAAGATAACAAAAACACAAGATGGTTTCCTACAAGAGAGAAGCGATCAACAGTTTTCAGTGATGTCAGCAAGATATGATGATGTTCTATACATAAAATCCTAATCGCTGATCGTTATTCTCTATCCAAATGAATTCCAAGTCGTTTCCAGTGTATGTATCTCAGTCACGCTTTGATTGCGCCTGTTCATTTAAACATCATGGAGATGGAGAGTTATTTTATATTCTTACAACGATTTTCCATTTCAATCGCATTTTATAAAATGTCTAACCCCAGAACGTTTGGCTTTGGTCTCCCCCCTGGCCCAGGCCTTGGCATCGAAAGAAATATATATAACATCAGCTAGTTTCTTCCAAGAGAGACGCGGTCAAAAGTCTTCGATGATTCCGGAAAGATGTCAATTCATCTCTACCTTCAAATCTGTATCACTGGTCAGCATTTTTTAATACGAATGAATTTTCAATTCGTTCTCTGGAGTGTATTGTTCTACAGTCAGCATTCGATCGGTCGTGTTTGCTCGTTTAAGCACCACAAGATCGACGCCCACACGGCCCATTCGAAAAGATGGAACGTACGCTTTATTCTAAAGTTTTGACTTGCCATACATAACTGTGAATTGAATATCAAGTCAACGTTTGCTTATCTCTTGCATTACGTCTTCTAGAGGTGTGTAATTCAATCTTCCCTAACAGGAATTTATTCACTGTTGATAGACATCATTAGAAGTGCCCTTCTGGAGACGATGTTTTATATACAAGGCGGCTAGTGAAAGCTTCAGGAAAGTGCATTTACGAATCCTGCAATTACGAGAGTCGCGGTATCATTAATTGAATGAACCACTTGTAACTTGATTTACCGTCTTCCATTTGGGTCTGCCAGGTTGTATTCTCGTCCGCAGTCCACACAACGGATCTCTGGCTTCTCTCTTATGGAACAGCTCTATGGCCATCTGTAAGGCAACCGCTCGAATATCTGTTTGACACAGTGCAGAAGTCACATAGAGATTCATGTCCAGGAATCTGTTATCCGGGCCCATTAGTTCCTGTTCTTCTTCCAGCTCCCGTAGAACGTTAAGAAACCACTCCAGGGAGTCGAAACTTCTATTTACCCAGATGAAATCTACCTGCAGATAACGGTAACAATATAAGTAAGGTAATTGTTCGCCCTGTTATATCTACCTGCAGATAACGGTAACAATATAAGTAAGGTAATTGTTCGCCCTGTTATATCTACCTGCAGATAACGGTAACAATATAAGTAAGGTAATTGTTCGCCCTGTTATATCTACCTGCAGATAACGGTAACAATATAAGTAAGGTAATTGTTCGCCCTCTTATATCTACCTGCAGATAACGGTAACAATATAAGTAAGGTAATTGTTCGCCCTGTTATATCTACCTGCAGATAACGGTAACAATATAAGTAAGGTAATTGTTCGCCCTGTTATATCTACCTGCAGATAACGGTAACAATATAAGTAAGGTAATTGTTCGCCCTGTTATATCTACCTGCAGATAACGGTAACAATATAAGTAAGGTAATTGTTCGCCCTGTTATATCTACCTGCAGATAACGGTAACAATATAAGTAAGGTAATTTGTTCGCCCTGTTATATCTACCTGCAGATAACGGTAACAATATAAGTAAGGTAATTGTTCGCCCTGTTATATCTACCTGCAGATAACGGTAACAATATAAGCAAGGTAATTGTTCGCCCTGTTATATCTACCTGCAGATAACGGTAACAATATAAGCAAGGTAATTGTTCGCCCTGTTATATCTACCTGCAGATAACGGTAACAATATAAGCAAGGTAATTGTTCGCCCTGTTATATCTACCTGCAGATAACGGTAACAATATAAGTAAGGTAATTGTTCGCCCTGTTATATCTACCTGCAGATAACGGTAACAATATAAGTAAGGTAATTGTTCGCCCTGTTATATCTACCTGCAGATAACGGTAACAATATAAGTAAGGTAATTGTTCGCCCTGTTATATCTACCTGCAGATAACGGTAACAATATAAGTAAGGTAATTGTTCGCCCTGTTATATCTACCTGCAGATAACGGTAACAATATAAGTAAGGTAATTGTTCGCCCTGTTATATCTACCTGCAGATAACGGTAACAATATAAGTAAGGTAATTGTTCGCCCTGTTATATCTACCTGCAGATAACGGTAACAAGTAAGGTAATTGTTCGCCCTGTTATATCTACCCGCAGAACGGTAACAATATAAGTAAGGTAATTGTTCGCCCTGTTATATTCACCTGCAGATAACGGTAAATAATATAAGTAAGGTAATTGTTCGCCCTGTTATATCTACCTGCAGATAACGGTAACAATATAAGTAAGGTACTTCCACCGCCCTGTTATATCTTACCTGTAGATAACGGTAACAATATAAGTAAGGTAATTGTTCGCCCTGTTATATCTACCTGCAGATAACGGTAACAATATAAGTAAGGTAATCGTTCGCCCTGTTATATCTACCTGCAGATAACGGTAACAATATAAGTAAGGTAATTGTTCGCCCTGTTATATCTACCTGCAGATAACGGTAACAATATAAGTAAGGTAATTGTTCGCCCTGTTATATCTACCTGCAGATAACGGTAACAATATAAGTAAGGTAATTGTTCGCCCTGTTATATCTACCTGCAGATAACGGTAACAATATAAGTAAGGTAATTGTTCGCCCTGTTATATCTACCTGTAGATAACGGTAACAATATAAGTAAGGTAATTGTTCGCCCTGTTATATCTACCTGCAGATAACGGTAACAATATAAGTAAGGTAATTGTTCGCCCTGTTATATCTACCTGCAGATAACGGTAACAATATAAGTAAGGTAATTGTTCGCCCTGTTATATCTACCTGCAGATAACGGTAACAATATAAGTAAGGTAATTGTTCGCCCTGTTATATCTACCTGTAGATAACGGTAACAATATAAGTAAGGTAATTGTTCGCCCTGTTATATCTACCTGCAGATAACGGTAACAATATAAGTAAGGTAATTGTTCGCCCTGTTATATCTACCTGTAGATAACGGTAACAATATAAGTAAGGTAATTGTTCGCCCTGTTATATCTACCTGCAGATAACGGTAACAATAGGCAAGGTAATTGTTCGCCCTGTTATATCTACTCGCAGATAACGGTAACAATATATAAGTAAGGTAATTGTTCGCCCTGTTATACTCCGCAGATAACGGTAACAATATAAGTAAGGTAATTGTTCGCCCTGTTATATCTACCTGCAGATAACGGTAACAATATAAGTAAGGTAATTGTTCGCCCTGTTATATCTTACCTGTAGATAACGGTAACAATATAAGTAAGGTGTAATTGTTCGCCCTGTTATATCTACCTGTAGATAAACGGTAACAATAATATAAGTAAGGTAATTGTTCGCCCTGTTATATCTACCTGTAGATAACGGTAACAATATAAGTAAGGTAATTGTTCGGGTTCTGTTATATCTTACCTGCAGATAACGGTATAAATAATATAGTAAGGTAATTGTTCGGCCCTGTTATATCTACTCCGCAGAGATAACGGTAACAATATAAGTAAGGTAATTTGAGTCTGCTCGTAAGATATAGAGCCCACCTGTAGATAACGTAACAATATAAGTAAGGTAATTGTCTGCCCTGTTATATCTTACCTGCAGATAACGGTAACAATATAAGTAAGGTAATTGTTCGCCCTGTTATATCTACCTGCAGATAACGGTAATAATATAAGTAAGGTAATTGTTCGCCCTGTTATATCTACCTGTAGATAACGGTAAACAATATAAGTAAGGTAACAGTTCGCCCTGTTATATCTACCTGCAGATAACGGTAACAATATAAGTAAGGTAATTCTCAGTTCGCCCTGTTATATTCTTACCTGCAGATAACGGTGCAACAATATAAGTAAGGTAATTGTTCGCCCTGTTATATCTACCTGCAGATAACGGTAACAATATAAGTAAGGTAATTGTTCGCCCTGTTATATCTACCTGCAGAAAACGGTAACAATATAAGTAAGGTAATTGTTCGCCCTGTTATATCTACCTGCAGATAACGGTAACAATATAAGTAAGGTAATTGTTCGCCCTGTTATATCTACCTGCAGATAACGGTAACAATATAAGTAAGGTAATTGTTCGCCCTGTTATATCTACCTGCAGATAACGGTAACAATATAAGTAAGGTAATTGTTCGCCCTGTTATATCTACCTGCAGATAACGGTAACAATATAAGTAAGGTAATTGTTCGCCCTGTTATATCTACCTGTAGATAACGGTAACAATATAAGTAAGGTAATTGTTCGCCCTGTTATATCTACCTGTAGATAACGGTAACAATATAAGTAAGGTAATTGTTCGCCCTGTTATATCTACCTGTAGATAACGGTAACAATATAAGTAAGGTAATTGTTCGCCCTGTTATATCTACCTGCAGATAACGGTAACAATATAAGTAAGGTAATTGTTCGCCCTGTTATATCTACCTGTAGATAACGGTAACAATATAAGTAAGGTAATTGTTCGCCCTGTTATTCACCCGCAGATAACGGTAACAATATAAGCAAGGTAATTGTTCGCCCTGTTATATCTACCCGCAGATAACGGTAACAATATAAGTAAGGTAATTGTTCGTTCTTGTTATATCTTACCTGCAGATAACGGTAACAATATAAGTAAGGTAATTGTTCGCCCTGTTATATCTACCTGCAGATAACGGTAACAATATAAGTAAGGTAATTGTCTGCCCTGTTATATCTACCTGCAGATAACGGTAACAATATAAGTAAGGTAATTATCGCCCTGTTAGTATCTACCTGCAGATAACGGTAACAATATAAGTAAGGTAATTGTTCGCCCTGTTATATCTTACCTGCAGATAACGGTAACAATATAAGTAAGGTAATTGTTCGCCCCCTGTTATATCTACCTGTAGATAACGGTAACAATAAGGTAATTGTTCGCCCTTGTTATATCTACCTCCGTAGATAACGGTAACAATATAAGTAATAATTGTTCGCCCTGTTATATCTTACCTGCAGATAACGGTAACAATATAAGTAAGGTAATTGTTCGCCTGTTATATCTACCTGTAGATAACGGTAACAATATAAGTAAGGTAATTGTTCGCCCTGTTATATCTAATTTCGGCAGATAACGGTAACAATATAAGTAAGGTAATTGTTCGCCCTGTCATATCTACCTGCAGATAACGGTAAATAATATAAGTAAGGTAATTGTTCGCCCTGTTATATCTACCTGTAGATAACGGTAAAAATAATATAAGTAAGGTAATTGTTCGCCCTGTTATATCTACTCGTAGATAACGGTAACAATATAAGTAAGGTAATTGTTCGCCCTGTTATATCTACCTGCAGATAACGGTAACAATATAAGTAAGGTAATCGTTCGCCCTGTTATATCTACCTGCAGATAACGGTAACAATATAAGTAAGGTAATTGTTCGCCCTGTTATATCTACCTGCAGATAACGGTAACAATATAAGTAAGGTAATTGTTCGCCCTGTTATATCTACCTGTAGATAACGGTAACAATATAAGTAAGGTAATTGTTCGCCCTGTTATATCTACCTGTAGATAACGGTAACAATATAAGTAAGGTAATTGTTCGCCCTGTTATATCTACCTGTAGATAACGGTAACAATATAAGTAAGGTAATTGTTCGCCCTGTTATTTTTTTCTAAGATAGCATGTCAAGTGCACATTTTTGACGGATGTATGAAAATGATTTATATGAAAAATAAGATGGTCAAAATATCAGATTTTTGGATATGCTCTTTTTTGAAGTCTTATAAGTAGTAAAATATAAAAAAATAAATAAAAAATAAGGCCAACAACTTTTTGCGCATGAACAAATTAACCGCTTAAAGTAGATCGCCGGCCATTTTTCACGCTTTCATCTGTTTTTACTGGAAGCTTATCTCAATTTTCTAGGTTAAGACATGGGGATTTCCTTTAAATATCTTCTGGTCGAGAATAAAAAAACATTAATTAATTCAACAATCATAACGATAACTCCTCTTCACACTCATGTAGAATCCTCAAATTTTCCCATTTCTTCAATGAAAACAATAGTCATTGTGAAATCTCGATAGGAATCGGTCCATTGGTTAAATAACCTGTTCCCATAAGATTTCCCATCTCTTACCTTTTTCGGCGTTAACGACGATACGTCTTTTACTGGGTTCGTCCATAGGAACCTACACCGTGGACATATAGCTCGTTGCTTTTTATACCGGAACATTATGCTTTGCAGAATGCTAGCATATGGGGTCACACCTATCCCTGCACCAATCAGCACAGCGTGTTCTACCGTGTATACGGCCGTTGATGGAGAACCGAAAGGTCCATCTATCGATACCTGTAATGTATAACACGAAATCTTCGAGATTTATTTCGAAATACAACAAATAAAGTTGTGTTCTGCCGTACAGCGGAATACCAACAAAAATGAATCTATTCACGCATTTGGCAAAAAAGCATAAATGGATTGTGTTTGAAGCTACAGAGCATCATGGAACTTCCAAATCGATATTTGATTGGATAATTCATGTCCCCATGGTTTAAGGTAAAACTTTATGTAAATAATAGTACTTACCTCTTTGAACAATGTGAGTTTTCTCATTCATAATTGTTTAATATGGGCAAAGAAAAAGTAAAAAAATCATAGGTTTTGTGCATTGTGTTTGGCTCTAGACAGTGTTAACGTGGAGTGAGCCATGCTCTATCGATAACCCAGAAAAACATAGGAAATAGCATCCCGCTAAAATGATATGGCCTACGGGCTTTATAACGCCAATCTGTATGACTTGGCGAGTAACCATGTCAGCCCTGTCAAGCAAATCGCCAATAGGCCTGTCAAACATGTGGTTTTCATCATGTATTATCTAGCTCTTTCTTCATGATAGTACAATGAAACCGGAAAATACCAAACGGTCACGGTACCGGCCGAAAGTATTGAGTTTGACAGTGTGTCGCGGTACCGGGCGAAAATATTGATTTTGACAGTGTGTCGCTTTCGTCAGATTTTGCAAATGTAGCAGGAGGCAAAGTGGCCCAAAGAGTCCATGGAGTCCAGTCGGTTTTGACAAGATTCCGGTTTATCCAGCGGTCGGTATTCACCGATTCCACCGTCGTTACAGAAAACAAATCTTACGTTCACGATCATTGGTGCATGCTTTATGATCTTTCCCCCATTTTCCTCTTCTCCATCCAACATGAATGCTGGATTTTCATACTCTTGTCCAGGGGCTGCAATTCGATGACCATGGTAACGTTCTCTCATTTCTCGATCACATAGTCTCTCATTATTTACCGCAGATCTAACTGGTGGAATATTGATGGCCATGTCAATCTCTTCCTCAATCCAACTTCTTCTTGAGAACGTTTCGGCGCGTGGAGAAATCTGAATGGAAGCGCTTTCGGATGAACTCTGTCTGTGATTGGACTCATCTATCGTATCTTGCCACCTGGCTCCCGCTGATGACCACTTTTCGGCAAGAACTCGCACACGTTTGGTCCAGTTTCCATAACTTTGTATATGTAGAGAGATTGTATCTGAAATATTAATCATCTAAATTTCTATTTTGTTTGCCCAGATGTATCACGAGTTTATAGTATGATTTGCGAACGTTTCAAATATTGTTCACGTGATACCTGTTATCAATTGGCCGATTCGTGCATGATTTATCAACTAGTGCGTCCAAATGTATATTTTACGTGTGTGAATGGTGTAGTCATATGACTGACTCGTAATCATTTTCCGAATATTGAGTTTCGAATTTGTAATTTCAATCGGTTTATCTGGAATGACATATGTTAGTGTCTGTTGGGATTTCTCGACTCTCTATACTACAATCCCTCATCAGGACCTTATTGACCGTCTAAGTTCATTAATAGTATCTGTGTTCAAGAAAACTGATCGTAGATATATTAATGTCAGAAGCCATAAAGCATTCTTTAGCTCTACTACATACAAGAGATATCATTCATGGGATGTTTCATTGTTTATAGAGTTGCTTGAATTTCTCATTAAAAATATCTATGTGAAATTTGGCAACACAATATATCAGCAGCATATAGGTATTCCAATGGGTACTAATTGTGCACCCCTGTTGGCTGACCTGTATCTGTTCTCTTATGAATATGACTATATGCAGGCGCTTTCAAAAACCGATCCATTCAAAGCCCGTTCCTTCTCATTCACCAAACGCTATATAGACGATCTTCTCGCTGTGGATAATCGCTATATAAATGACGCAGTGAAGGATATATATCCACCTTCACTGGATTTGAAGGAAACTACAGATAGCCCTACAGGCACATCATATTTAGATCTACATCTCTATAAAAATGAACCGGGCATTCTCTCTCGTCGACTTTATGACAAAAGAGATGATTACAATTTCGACATCGTAAACTATCCCTTTCTGGACAGTAATATTCCAGTGGGACCTGCATATGGCGTATACATATCTCGCTTAGTAGCATTTGCTAGATCCTGTGTTAAATGTGACGATTTTAATCAACGTCACAAAACACTGGTGCAGAAACTTAAAAAACAGGGCTATTCCACCAAGCCCCTACACTCAAAGTTTCTCGCATGCTGATAGCAAACTACGAACGTAGCGTGCAAGATCTATGGCGCTACGTTTCGTAACTTGTGTCTAATTCCGCTTAACCCGGGGCTAGGGGCCGTATGAACCATGTACTTCAAGATCCTCATGGTACTCATATGAACAGTCACAATCAAAGCGTGACTGAGATACATCATTCTTTAGATGACGACTTTACAACGAATATTATGGATTAAGAATACTGATCAGCGATACGGATTTGATATTTTTGGAACATCATGATGTCTTGCCGGCATCATTGAAAACTGTTGACCGCTTCTCTCTTGCAGGAAACAAGCCTATGTTTTTGTATACTATGATTGTCTTTTTGAATTTGGTGCTAATACTGTTATATGGAAAATGGAATAGGTCTTTGGATTATGGACGCGGATATTCTCTAATGGACGACGGCTGGATTATGAATGACGGACTAGACGCTTGTAATTGCGTATACACAACTGTTCTTGACAAACATATTCAGTCTCTGTGCTATTTTGATCAGGCTGATGTGTGCATGCCTATGTGTTCTCAGTCATAGAGTTTGATCTAAGAAGACTACGTTGTAAAACATTTTGTTGATTGAATGAGCAATTTCATGATCTATGTTGTCATTCTCGACAATATTCATGATCTATGTTGTCATTCTCGACAATATTCATACTTACCATCTTCCTCTGGAGCGCTGCTGATGGTAAAAGGGTGCCATTCAAACTGTGCTATTTGTGGAATTTTCAGAAAGATATAGTCCCCGGCGCTGAAGATGAACTGTCTCGGTCTATCAATGACGAGACGTGTGACCTGCCCGGAAAAAGGTCAAAAATCTTGCTTTGAAAATACTTCTAGGTGGTTAAATTTGTCTTAATTGGTGACTCATTTGAATTTACAGCTAATAGTATCTTGCCAAAATACTTCCTATATTATTGACGTGGAATTCCTTTATGAATAGTCTCTGAATTATTGACGTGGAATTCTTTTATGAAAAACAACGAACAATGCAGGTGACGCCTGCAAATTTTACAATATATTTCATTATTTGGAAGATTTTTCTTAACCTTCTCAAATAGCTATCTACATGGTTTACATGCAATCCTACGCTAGATGATTTCAATTCTCGTTTACAACATATCTGGTGAGCCTTTATTATGTTATGTGTTAGTGTGAACCGGGACGACCTGAGAGTTGGGAAGTATTCATTTTAATGGTAATGTAAGGGGTCCAGATGTGGTTGCTGATTGTGTCTGACTGCCCTGGTCATCCCTAGGGCGCGTACAATAGAATTATCGAATTCCAAACTCATGTAGACCGTGCTGTCCGACACGTACCTTTGCACTGACTGGGATAACACTGCGAATGAGCGTGCTTCCGCTTTCACGACATCCATGCCTCCATATTTTCTCCATAAAGTACACAAAAGCGGGCCCGACCAACCATTTCCAAAATCTTGGACCATGGAGAACAAGTAACACCCACCATAGTAGGAACAGCCAATGTGTCCAGTAGAACAACTAGAAGGAAACGTTTCACAACGTTGGCAATATGATCCACATGTTCATGATATTTTTCAGTATGTTGTTCCTTCGACCCGATCATACAATAGTATTAATTCTTTGTCGCCAGTGGCCACAGAGAATCGCTATATAGAAGATATTCTAGTATTGGGACGATATGCTATTCCGCGCATTTTAACAAAAACAAAACTGTTTGCTTTCATGGAGAAACTACGAACGCTATACGTTATTGCATATACAAACACCAAACAGAAGAGGTTTATTGTTTTCAATATTGGAATGGTCGGTTACTGGATTCATCTGATGTGTTCTAGAAGTTTAGGACCGTAACGTGAGGGTGTGCTTAGTCCGTGTGAAAAGTCCCACTTAAGGTGAAGTTCTGCCCCTCAACAACATTTCAACTCTCAATGAAACAATTTTGAGAAATTCGCCAACTAAAGTTTTATTTGCCCATCTGCTTAATACAAAGTTCTGGTTCTCCAGGTTACGAATATTCCAATAAGTACCAATCAGAATTTCTTATCAGGAGAACATATTCAGAACTCAGCTGAATTAGATCTTTTTTTACACCCTTTGTCTTTATAAATTCAATTAATGTAAATATGGACGAATATCTGCATCTTCGCTGTTGAGAACTGATCTATAATATATAGTCTTGAATCAGACCGTTATCTCATTTTCTTGGCATTTATGAAAAACGTCTTCAAATGGATGTATTCATATTAACAATTTAGCCCTATTAGGAATTTTGCAACCATACCCCATTACAAATACCTGAAAATAGCCCCGACGTCTAACGCATGGCAACGAACAAACAGCTATGATGGAGAGAATAAGCAGCAGCGCCCATCCAGTCAGACAAGCTGAACCACCAACCCAGCCAAGGCCATCTTGAAATGTGAACAGATACTGGACGACGGTCAGATTGGTCACCTTAGCCAATGTCACTACAGAAGGTAAAATATATTCAATAGATTCACTTTCATGTCGATATAATGTAAATGTAGATAATGCACCAAAAAGGGCAATAAAAATATCAATTATTAAAAAAATAATAAATGTGTTCTTGGCGTGAAGTTGGCGAATGTGATTTCGTGCATAAAATGTTGTCCACGTTGCATAGATGTAACAACGACTTAACAACGATTATTATGGATTGAGAATACTGATCAGCGATACGGATTTTATATTTTGGAACATCATGATGTCTTGTCGGCATCATTGAAAACTGTTGACCGCAGGAAACTAGCCTATGTTTATGTATACTATGATTGTCCTTTTGAATTTGGTGCTAATACTGTTATATGGATATGGAATAGGTCTTTGGATTATGGACGCGGATATTCTTTAATGGACGACGGCTGAATTATGAATGACGGACTAAACGCTTGTATGTTACTCTCTCGTGAGATATAGCTTGTATTTTCATTTCATTTATTTCATACACATTTGGAATTGGTTCTAAATGTCATACGAAACAGGTCTTTCGTGTATTGACGCAGAAATTATTTTATGGGCGTCGGCTGAATATTGAATTTTCTATTTGCCGCTTGCTTAAGAAGGTTCCAGACAATTTGAAAATAAAATTTTCCTTGCATTTCGACAAGAGGTAGTGCAAACCTTCAACATTCAAAATACCGCTTAAATATCGCTAGTTTGATAGATACACAGAGACATGCAATGAATGTCAGATTTTCCACGGTTTAATTATGTGTCTACCCACCAAAATTACATATGTGCATCGCTGTGTGGAGTAGACTGTAGAATATGATGACAACGCCAATAACTTTGTGGGCATCGATACTGTGGTCCAAGGGTAAATATACACCCAAATGGGAGGATCTGAGGAAGGTTAGAATGTTTCGGTACATGAGTACCACGATGAACACCGGGTTAAAGTTGAGATTCTGACCTAAAAAAAATAGTGTAAAAAGTCATCATAACGAAGATATTAGGCATGAAGATTAAGAAGTGTATACTACTGATAAGGTATGATGCAATACAACCACTTACTTTCACGAGATGGATATTCATTGAAAGTTTCTTGACATAAATAGAACATATCTCTGGGAACAAAACGCCTTTATATTCTGGAATACTATTCCCACATTCACATGTACGTCGATCGAGACCATCTCAGTACAATACCCCCACCTCCATCGCCATCCCATACCCTCCCTTAGTTCAGCGTGAGAACATCTTTATTACCATCAGTATCTCTCCCCAATTCCTTTGCAGCCCTAAAGATTACCGTACCCTAGTTGCAAATATGGACAAAAACCTTCTTTCGGACCCTAGATAACCACCATTCTCACCTGCATGTGACCCCGCCACCTACATATAAATCATTCATAGATCAAAGTCAGTTTTTAATTGTTCTATTTTCCATTATCAACTCATAATACAATAACTACTTACCACATCCTCGGGCCAAAACAACGAATGTATTATTGTTATCCCAATATTTGGCTGCAGCTGTCACAAACAGGACAACATTGACAGCAAAATAGACGAACCAAAATGCCACTAGTGGGAAGTTATTTCGTATGTAGGCGATCGTCCGGCGGATGTGTCGTTGCAAAGCTGTAATCTTGAAACGTCTGCGCTTAACAGCCGGTCGTAAGTATTGCGCAAAACTGATAGAAACAGAGCAAAATTTACAACCTTATACACATTATACATGAGGAGGGTGACTCCGAAAATCTTAGCGAAAAGCATTATGTAGATCAATATTTCGACATATATTTATTTATTCATTTATATACACATTATAATACCACATGGGCGCATCGAGAGCATGCCGGGAAAATAAGCCTTCCTAATTGTACAAACAAATACCATTCATCTTTGACGCCTTCTATGAAACACTTTCCGATGATGTTTTTGTTTTTCCCTATGTTATACGTTGTGAGGCTAGTTTGATATATCTCAACACATTTGCACAAGGTAACGCCCTAATTTGTTTAGTTTCTCGTGGAAGATTGTCAATTCTCCCATGTCCATCAAAACAAGAAAACATTATCTCACGCGTTTCACCTTTGTTTGAGGGAAATTAATCAGTTATCAGGTCATCCTGTTAAACTGTCTCCAGGTATCTTGGCCGAAATTTTGACTCTCAGCACAAAGAACATGGAAAACATGTCAGGTTCGATTGCAATTATCACAGAGAAAATGTAGTTCGTGTGTAGGGCTCCATTGTATTATGTAGATTATAATACAGGTAAAGAATGCATTGATTTATAGCCGAAGTTTGCAGCAAACGAGGACTTATTGCTTAAGTAAGGCGCTTGACAAGGTCAGTCCTAAAATTCTTATTTACGAGTTAAACGATACGGTTTTAATTAAAGACAGTATTGAACTGGTTTTACTCGTATTTATCTAATAGGTGCTCATAAATGGCAGAACCTCGTCATGGCGCTCATTGCATCTGGAGTTCATCGAGGCTCATTATTAGGGTATATTCTGTTCGTCATATTTGTATTAAATGACATGCCCTCTGTGTGTCTGTCTATTATGCTAAATGTGTTAAGGCAGAACGATAGAGGACTATGTTATTTCAAGAAGATTTTACTCGTTTATTCAAGTGGTGTCGCATCTGAAGCTAATATTGAACATGTGTGATTGTTTTATCATCTCCTTTATCAATAAGAAAACCCCAATACATTTTAATTACGTCATAGATGCTACCCACCCTGAATTTTTTCATAATTAAAGACCTGGGAACGAACAAATCTCACTGACACCAAACAGAATCTTTCGAATGTTGGGTTTTATTTAGAGCTGTGGTAATTCCTTTTCAACCTCCAATCGCTTAAATCTTTACGTGGCTCATGTATTAACTATTCTATAGTACGCGTCTTTTGTCTGGTCACCTTGACAAAATATGATTGAAATGGTCTAGAATTACAAGCGTCTGGCCAGTCATTCATGATTCAGCAGTCCGCCCATCAGAGAATATCCGCGTCCATAATCCAAAGACCTATTCTTACCTTTGTCAGTATGTCAGTATGTCGGCACCTCTTTCCACTTCCCTTATATGTGTTGTAATTTAAAGCTATTCATAATTTAGCCCCGAACTATGTATCTGATATGTTTGAGAAATATGAGCCAACTAGATCCTTAAGATCTTCTACTCAGATTTTATTGCGTTTTCCAAGGGCTCGGACTGAATTTTTTAAGCGCTCTATCCAAATTACTGGTTCGTCTGATTTTAACGATTTGCCAGCTCATATTAAAGTAATTGATACCATTGGCGCTTTTAAAACTGCATGTAAACATCATTTATTTTCACAATTTCTAGTCGATAGTTCTTATTGATTATTTTAATATAGTACTTGCATTTTTCTAATCTACGACAGTGCCTGTTTTGTTTTATATATTTATCTGAATTTATACATACGACACAATTATAGTCATTTGTTGTCATTTTTATTATTTTATTAATTAATTTAAATTTTTTGTTCATGTTACTCTGCATTTTTATTTATTTTTTTTTTTTATTTTTATTATTATTATTTATTTTTTTTCTTCTTTCTTTTTTTTATTTATTTATTTATTTTTTTGATTTTTTTTTTCTTGTTACTCTGCATATAGCGATTTAATTTTTTGAGAATGTTCTTATTCGACTGGTTTAACTATAACTTTCTGTCTTATTCGGTTGATATAACTCTATGATATTTTATGTATATGTTTACTTTTCACTTTTAACACGTCTGTTCCATTGTTATATCTTATTGTTTTCGCCCTCGACCTTCATGAAAAGAGGTTTTATATGCCTATGAAGTTATCGAGTTTTTGAATAAAGATTATCTATCTATCTATTCCATATAACAGCATTAGCACCAAATTCCAGAAGACAATCATAGTATACATAAAATTAGGCTAGTTTTCTGCAAGAGAGAAAGCAGTAAACAGTTATCAATGATGTCGGCAAGATATCATGATGCTCAAAAAATATCTAATCCTATCGCTGATTAGTATTCTTAATCCATATAATATTCGTTGTAAAGTCGTCATCTAGAGAATGATGTATCTCAGTCACGCTTTGATTATGGCTGTTCATATAAACACCATGATGATCTTGAAGTACTTGGGCTCATATGGCCCCTAGCCCCGGTTTTTGCGGAATTAGACACAATTTACGAAACGGAACGCCATAGATCTTGCACGCTACGCAATATGTATCGCCAAATTGGGAAACTTTGAGTGGAAGCGCTTGGTGGTATAACCCTGTTTTATAAGTTTCTGCAATAATGTTTTGTGACGCTGATTAAAACCGTCATATTTAACACAGGATCTAACAAATGCTACTAGGCGAGATATGTATACGCCATATGCAGATCCCACTGACATATTACTGTTCAAAACTGGTCAACAATATGACCGATATAAGTATGATGCCCTCTGTGAACTGTTTAATCTCTCCTCCACCCCACCCCCGCTTTGTCAACGGGTGAGATTTTTAGATACAATGTTGTTATACTAATCTACCAATAATTTTGATGATTTTCCCAGTATTCTTACAGAATTATTACTTTTGGATCATGTGCCAGCAGAGTAAATGTTTTTTAAATACTCGCCTATATATAGAGATGCAGAAAATCTTAAGCTCGATATACCCCTACTACTACTTTTAAATCTATGACAACGTCCACGTATTTTACTGTTAATGCCCGAGTTTTCGGTCCATTTCATATATGAAATTCATAATTTGTTCCTGGATTTGAGTATCATGGTCAACTGTATTTACATAGTATATAATATTACACATTTGTCTATAGCATATTTGTCCATCATCATAGGTCAATTATGGTTCATTCGTAGTACTGTGTTTATACATTATTATATAAGCTTGTGGGTCTTCCCTTAGAATACATGAAGTTTAAATAAAAGTATATGGTCAACCGTTCAGACCCAGAGTCGGCCATTATCTGAAATAGATTTTGAAAGAGATATAAAATACACACCCAATCGTAAGATTTTCGGCAACGTGTGGGTACCGGTTCAAAAAGTCTTCAAATTCCCCCCTCGTCACACTACCACTGCTGTCCTTGTCCAGGTGCTCAAACAATATAGTTGTCAGATTGTCCACCAGGCGATCTCTGTTTTCCATCGAACTGTCACTGAGACTCCACTCTAATATAGTCTTCATTTCGTCATAATCCAGACTACCACTACCTTTGAACAAAAACAAAATGTACAATCACTGATAATCTGTGGGAACTGACATGCGAAGGCAGTGGTATTTTCGATTTTTTTTGTTGGTTTTTTTTTAGAATAAATACCACGAACTAGTCGCAACATGCTCTCCGGTCCGTTTCTTCCCAACTCGGGATCAGAGGCCACATGAGTACTAGGCTGCATTATGCAATTCTGAAGGTGCAGTAACAATAACAGCTTGGCGGAAATTCATCACAATTCTCAGAAATCCACGAAGAACTGTCGAATTGAATAAAGGCGTCAGATTCATTCGTAAACTTCTTATCAAGTATTCTAGATAATGGAAACATCGAATATTCGAGAGGCATTCGTTGTCCAAGGAACACTTTGCAAAGAATGCAAACCCAAACAGAAGCTAGTCTCTTGCAAGAGAGAAATCAATAGGTCTCAATGATGTCAACAGTGAGTTGGGATGTTCCGGTTGTGAATTCCGTATCACTGACTAGTATTATTTCATCCAAAGCATATGTGAAGTTTACATACAAAAACATACTGTAACGGTAATGGAGTCGGGGTTTTTTCGAAGAATTTTTTTAGTTTTCTTCACGTATACATGATGAAATATCAGCCTCGAAATAATTGCGCTCTTCATTTGCATAAATTTGGATTCAAGCTTGATCAAATTGGCTCCCAAGCCTATTTTGGGGGCATTAATAGGGACGACTTTCATTTGAAAAAATAATATCACACCTCTAAGCAAAACCATTCCTGGTTATCTCAAATATTCACACTTCTTAAATAGATTGTGTGAAAATTTTGAATAGAGCTTTCATATTTTGTACAAGAGAAAATCCTATCTAAAATCCTAAAAGACTAAAAACATACCAAAAGTTCAGGAAGCAGATTTTGAAGATCACAATTATTTCGAGGCTGATATTGCAGAATGCAACCTTCAAAAACATACGATTTGACAGGTTTTGTACGAAAAGAAAAATCGGTTTCATTACCGATGCGCTAATTCAAAACAACCGCTGGGGATGAAATGTACGAGATTGTTTAATAGACAACGACTCGAGAACTCATCCGAATCACCAAAAAGGTCCAGGTAAACCCTCTTCGAGGATTTAGGGATTACCTGGACTTGTGCAGATGCTTAGTGTGAGTATATCTTCATTCTCCTGGACATCTGGTTCCAAATGAGTGAAGTTGGATATAGATCTCCACGGCCAACCTCCAAACAGGGTTATCTCCCATTCTGCCAGTCGATCGACCCTGTCGTCATTCACTTATACAGGGCAAAAAAAACCCTGTCATTCTCTGCCCAGTGGGTCTTCACCAAACCATGTACTTATAGCCTTTGACTGAGATTAAAAGTGCGAGATTATCCGAACTGCTTTGTATCGCAACAACTAGAATTAACCAGAATTAATCAACTGCAGCGCATCGGTGACTACCGGTAATGGAATAACGGTTCATCTCTTTGCAACAACAACAACAGCACTACATCAAATCTAACGGTCGTTTGTTCGAAAACAAATCAGCAAGGTTTCTTTTTTTCGGAATCAATTCATGCTCACGCACATTTACATCTGAAAAATTAAAAATCTCAGTATTTAGTATGCTGATAAGGACTGTCTGGCTGGTAAGATTCAGGTTTTGTGAAATGATGTTTGGTGCATGGCTATATGTAAAGTGAATGACGGCACAGTGGATCGACTGGCAGAAGGGGAGATAACTCTGTTTGGAGGTTGCTCCACGGCGTCGCCTCTGTAGGGACTACTCAGGAGATCAGCTGTATAACGTTTGATGAATGAGAAGGAACTTGATTGACATTCATAAGAAAATCTGAGCTACAATGAAATTTTTTACCGCTCTTCTCTTCATAAAATAACAATAAAAGATGGTGAATGAACTCACAATCAATATCGTATATGGAGAATAAGATTAAGAGTCTCTGTTTGGGACTGCCTTGTGTGAGGATATATACGGTCGCCTCCAGTTCCGTCACGCTCACCGATCCCGACTGGTCCGTGTCGATCACCTCAAACAGGCGCTCAGCAAAATGGGACTGTGTTTAAAATGAAAATCAGTCCTGATAACTATTCTAATATGTTAGAAGACTTATGAAAAGTGTGAGCATATCTCTCTTATATAATTGGGAACTGGTAACCAATTGTGTTGGTTCCTCAGAATAAATAATGGTTTTTACTTTATTCTACATCTAAATGAATATTGGGTTAATACTGATAGTATCATGTAGTTGTAGACCTCCGAAAATTTTCCAACACAGATCACGGGAGATAATTCACGTTCATTTCCCTTACCTTGCCCGATTGTACGTTGAGCGCTTTCAGAAACTGCGCCCGGGTTATTTCTCCATAGTTTGTCGCATGTTGAACGAACCAGCTTTCTAACCAGCTGTACCATTTTATATCAGTGTTCATTCTGTCGGAGATAGAATATATAAAATGTAGAAGATTGTAACAAGCGTGATAGAGCCGCCATGTTGGCGGTCTAAGTGAATTGTCTTAAGTTCGGCCCTACCAAAGTTTAAATAAAATACCCCTTTTTGCATTTCTCTAACGTGGCGGTACTGTGACACCTATTGCAACCTTTTCTGGGTGGACACGGAGATTTTCATTTTTGAAATAGTAACAGAGTGAACATGACAATCGCATCACGCTATTAGGAGATAACATGTCACAGATCCCGAGAGCGAGCCTATGTATGCAATAATTTGTGTCCCCGTGGGTCGGTTCAACGTCCGTCGAGTCAGACAGTTGTAGTTCTAAATAATACTGTCATTGAAACACTAATTTATTAGAGAGGATATCGCGCAGTGAAGTAGAGCGTTTGTCCTCTGGCCAGGCGGCTACTGTCATAAGCGACATTGTTCGAATCCCATCAAATGCTATGGTGACATAGCCAGCGAAGAACTTGTATATTAAGATAAATTTGAGTGATTCACAACTATTCTCAAAGATTTATATATTTATGTGCGTTTCACATTGTCACGTGCTTTCTGGGATTGATTGCATGAATCCATGTCGGGATATAGAATAATGTGTATACGTCAAAACAACTATTATCAAGGCTTTTGTGCCACTGAAAAGCCTGGGCCTAAACCCTCTGTTGGCCCCGGACTTGGCTATTATTTGAACGCCTCCATTCAAAGTTTCTCAAATCTTGTGATAATTATCGTACACAGACGGCAATATACGATCGTAGCGTGCAAAGTTTCGCAAGCTGTGTCTAACCTGGAGCTGGAGGCGTTGAATATCAAGTGTTTTATATATCTTCATAGTTTTCAAATGAACAGACACACATGAAAGCGTGACTGAAATAAATACTCTAGGCAAAGACTTGGAATTTCATGTGGATGAAGAATACTACACAACACAATGCTATTCTATGGATAACAACTTCTTTATTGCTGTGGAGCTGACGTTTCGTTGGAGACACTTCCAACTTTTTCAAAGCTAATGAAAAAAAAATGAAGAATACTGGTCAGTGATTATAATTTTGTGTAAAAAACATAATCGTATCTTGCTGATGTCTTCGAAAAATGTTGACCGCTTCTCTCCTTTAAAAACCCGTCTTGGAAAAAAATGTTTTTATTATTTTTATTCCATATACATTTGGAATTGATGTTAACTGCCGAACAAAATAGGTATATCGATTACTGACGCAGAAGTTATTTTATGGACGATGGTTGACTATACTCAATGTCGGATTTGACACTTGCTGTTGTATGCTTTGTCTTGTGATCCTTACATAAAATATGAACTAAGTACCACTGCCATATTATTTTAACTCGCTTTCTATTATACTGTTATCTTCCACGGGTAAGAATCCTACCGCAAAGAAATGTCACATGTCATTTAATTTGATTATTGATAATATAAACTGTAATGTTTAATCCAATAGCAAAAGGCCACGACAATTACGTCAGACGTGATTCAATCGCTAATGCTGAATGTTACGTCATATTTAATCAGTTTACAAAATGATACAATAGATTTTCGATCCGATTATATCTCATCCCATATCATAAAGTATTTACTCCAACGAAGAAAGATATCATAATTAATACGATTATATATTATTATTCTCTCGTAATTCCCTGATTTGTGGACCCCAAATCTACTAATGATCTTACCTCGCCAGTTTATCCAGTCCAATCAGAAACTCCGTAGAATTGACTTTTTTGTTTCCATCCAAATCAAATAAACGGAAAAGACACCTCTGGAACTGCATTTGATGAAAGTACTTCATGAACAATTGTAAGCCGTTTAGACTAAACAGACAAATGATCAAAGTTAAATGTTGCAAACTCAGAACCCCATCTAGGTACGGTTCTACCTTGGAAATGATGGCATGGAAACTATAACACAAATTATCATGATTTCAGTGGTTGCCAGCTTCGGAATATATACTGCATACAACACCTATCCACGCACAATGGAGGTGTATCTTATTCCGAATTTCTGATTGTCTTGTGTAACATTTCTCGATACCTGAATAATGGGACGAGGTGGTATTCACAGTTCAAAAACGAAGGTTGCGCAATATCGTCATAACTTATATTTCAAAAACATTAAACGTTACAACTGACGGTCCTGTTAACATAACGGAAACACTTTTGAAATTTTTGTTGATAACCTCAAGAAATCGAGTTAGAAAAAGTTTTGTTAGCTTGGAAGGACTAAATTTGCCATATATATCCTGCATATATTAACCCATGCTGGTTCGCTGCATAATTTCCTAGACGTAATCCCAATCAACGGTACAATGATACATGACCGAGGAAGAAAGATGCACAATTATTGTTAATTTATCAGAGGAATTTCCTCAATAAATGGGGTACTAATTGTGCACCCTTTTTGGCTGACCTATATCTGTTCTCCTATGAATACGATTATACGCAGACGCCTTCAAAAACAGATTATTTCAAATTACAACGCATACAAGGGTAGTGGGAAGAGGTGCCGATATACTGACAGAGCCACATGACTTCACAGTATAGTCTTCTGGATAACCTATTCTAAAGCACATCCCAAGAATCTAACGATTAGTGATATGTGTTGTATCTCAGGTACGTTTTTATTGTACCTGTCCATGTGGCAACTTGGATGACATGACCACACGGTCCCTAGCACCGGCATAAGCGGTATTAGATACAAATCTAGAGAGCTATGGTGTAAATGCTCTGACAACTCGCATATTGGTAATTGGCGAGCTGTGTCGCTGTGACACCTCGTACACTGGGGATTGGTGAGCTGTATCGTCGTCAGATGAAAATGACGGCATTTAACACAAAATACTAGACTGAAAGGCCCGATGTCGACCCAGCATCAACTTCCCACAATGCCAATCTATATCAAAGACCAAAAGGTCTGTACAGGGGGCGGGCCTCTGGGACGAAAGGTCCACCAGCAGAATGTCGCCATTTACAGGAAAAATTACAACGCATATAAGGGAAGTTGGAAGAGGTACCGACATACTGACAGAGCCACATGACTTCTCATTCACCAAACGCTATATAGACGATCTTCTTGCTGTGGATAATCGCTATATAAATGACGCAGTGAAGGATATATATCCACCTTCACTGGATTTGAATGAAACTACAGATGGCCCTAGCGGCATATCTTATTTAGACCTATATCTCTATAAAAATTAAGCGGGCCTTCTCTCTCGTTGACTTTATGACAAAAGTGATGATTACAATTTCGACATCGTAAGCTATCCCTATCTGGACAGTAATATACCAGAGGGACCCGCATATGGCGTATACATACCTCGCCTAGTAGCATTTGCTAGATCCTATGTTAAATTTGACGATTTTAATCAACGTGACAAAACATCATTGCAGAACCTTCTAAAACAGGGCTATAATACGAGCGTAGCGTGCAGGAACTATGGCAGTGCGCTTCGTAACTTGTGTCTAATTCCGCTTAACCCGGGGTTTGGGGCCGTATGAATCTATGTATTGCAAGCTTCTCACGGTGTTCATATGAACAATCACAATCGAAGCATGACTGAGATATATCATACTCTGAATAACGACTTTACAATGTTTGTCGTATGGATTAAGAATATTGATAAGCGATACGGATTTGATATTTTTGGAACATCAACATGCCTTGCTGGCATCATTGAAAACTGTGTCCGCTTCTGTCTTGAAGGAAATTAGCCTAGTTATACTATGATTTATCCTTTTAATTTGTTGCTGATGCTATTATATGAATTAGGTCTTTGGATTATGGACGCGAAAATTCTTTAATGGACGACGGCTGAATGTTGAATGACGGACTAGACGCTTGTATTTAAAAAAAATGTCCAACATTAGACGTGAATACACAACATACCACGAGTTCCATGGCAAGATGATGAAAACCCTCCTCTGTGACCTCACCCATTCCAGTAGACCATTTTGAGAAAGCTTGGTCCAGGTCATGTGCCACATCGTCCGGTAAAGTTCGCCCACTGTTCAATATAGAAGGGAACGCTCGATGAATTTAGATATCTCAGTGATACTGGTCAAGTACTGCTACAATGTGACGAGCAACTCTATTGTGTATTGTCGTATGTCTTTTTCCTTGAGCTCACAACATTCAATATAATAGTCCCAAATGCATGATGGCCCAGAAGGGACATCGCTGTATTGTTTAGGATTGACGAATGAAGTCACTATATGTGAAGTCGCGAAGCCAGGATGCGAAGTCGCGAAACCATGGTGCGAAATAAAAACAGCGAGGTCAGTACTTGAAGTAAAGGGGCGAAGGTAATATGCGAAATCGTGAAACCACGATGTGAAGTCGCGGAACGACGATGTGATATCAAACCAGCGAAGACAAGAGGCGAATTTCAGAGACGAAGGCGTGAGTCGGTCCTCATGCATAAAACAAAACAATGTCCTTTCTCGGCTAGCATACAATGTAGCAGCTTATGTCTCAAAGGGTACCATCATTTGTTCTGTCGGCGGAAAATCGGCCAGTTAAATTCTTGACTGTTTTCAAAGTCTTTGTTTTTGCACCAAAAAAGTACACAATCTTCAACCAGATGATATGGTAATTCATCAGTATTTCTTGTTCGATGCAATATATTCACAAATATAACTTTGCATAACTTTTCAGATTTCAAACAAATATACCATGAAATCAATAAGCGACCGTTGGTTGAGGAACGTTGGTTGAATTAAGAGTGATGTTCAACACGTCTAATTAAGTGAAGTTTGTAACACCTTCAGTACAGATAACACTCCTACACGCACCTGCCTAGTCTTTGTAATCCACCAATGAATTCTTGGAGACAAAGCGAACCACTCTCGTCACTGTCCAACAGGCGGAACAGATTGATTGTGAATTCCTGTAGAGATATCCAAATCATAATTATAATCAACCATCGATCTATCGTCGATGGACCCTAACAATAGTTCTATCGTCGATGGACCCTATCAATAGTTATATTGCAAGATTATGTATCAATACTAACCAAGAGTGCCCACAGTGTCTATCTCTCGACACTTTTTTTGTATCTTGAAAGATACCTGAAAACTTTCTCAATCTTTTTCTTGACAACCCCGGATATTTTTATGTGTGCTACTAAGGTATCAAGCTATTCCTTTGGAATGTTCTAACCGAAACTAAGTGTATCTCTTCGTTCCGCATATCAGAAACATACATATATACTTTTCGTCAGAAACAGTACTCAGTTTTTCAGGGAAGAATAGCGTCTAACATAATTTAAGTTAATAACACATACCTCGTCTTCTTTTATCATTCTGGCCATAGTTTTCCTTGTTATTGGCCCCTGGGTGAAAGCCCTCATAAACGTTGTCTTGAACCAGTTCAGTGACGCCTGACCACTGGGCGAGAGTTCTGTTAACATCCCTCTGATGTCCAGTCTAACGAAAGCGAAATCGAGCGTGGTGAACATAAGTGGCTGGACACTTGATGAAGCAACAACGAATTGTATTCACGACTTTTACTCCCCGTATAGATGTTGTGAACGTCTTGGAAATATGGACGCCGAAATTGTAAAATGGTTGACGGCTGATTACTGAATGTCGGACTACACGCTTTCATTGTGTGATATTATCGGTCTGAGTTTCTGAAATTCACTATCACCTCTTTTTAAGAAATGAGGAATATTTTCTTTCTTGAGATACAATGATTTCCGTATACAAATAATGTATACAAATTCCAATTCCTTCGTACTTCGTGTTCTGATTGTGTGGAAGTTTTACTTGATCATTGACAAAAATGTTCCGACAGCGAAGTAAGGCTATTGAATATCATGTGTTTTATATCTCCATGCTGTTCAAATGAACATTCACAATCACAGAGTGACTGAGATACATCATACTCTAGGAATTCATTTGGATAAAGACTAATGGTCAGTGATTAGGAATTTATGTATAGAACATCATCATATACTGCTTACATCAATGAAAACTGTTGACCGCTTTTCTCTTGTAGGAAACCATCGTGTGTGTTTTTTGTGTTTTTGTGTTCCATACACATTTAGAATTGGTGATAACTGTCATATGAAATAGCTCTTTCGATTATTGACGCGGAAATTATTTTATGGAAGATGGTTGAGTATTGAATGTCGGATCTGACGCTTGCAATTGCTTATAGGTAGGCATTTTTCTGGACCCGACCATGGCTGGGATAACTTTAGTATTCAGATCATAGACGTCGTCTATCCATCTACTAAGGATTCCCCCTTTGGATTTGAGAGAAAATCCGAGAGCGGGAATTATTCTGGATGCTAGAACTTGGGTCAGTGTTTCCGTTTGGTTTAAATGATAATGTCAGTGGGTTCGGCAATGCTACAAACCGCCGTTCAAATATATCCAACATTACCCAACTATTTAAACCCCATGAACGGAGA
>JAVTVY010049900.1:0-22789 GCA_036873755.1 Hanleya hanleyi | reverse complement strand
AAAATATGAGAATTGAAAAAAAAAGTCTTTTGAATCCGCTCCAAGCGGTCATTGTCACAATGTGAAACCAACCATACGAAATGCTGTAGAATATACATTTTCAACATGTCTGCCAAAGTTAAGATTAGATGATAAAAGAACACCCAGATCCTTTATCGGACCGAATCTGACCTAAAGCAATGTCATTTAAAACATAATTACGTATAAGAACATTTTTAGTCACGGTAAAATTAATACAATAGCATTTTAAAAAGTTCAGCGCGAGTTTCCAGTTAAGGTATCATAAGGCAGCATTACACAGATCTGGTTCAATCAATAAACAATCATGCAATGTGGTTATCTCTTTGAAGTTTATTAATCGTCCGCGTACATTGATATAGATGAGTGCACTAATACATTTGGAAGATCGTTCACAAATAAAACATATTTTCAGAGTTATTCAAGAAAAACGACCTTTCTTTACCTCCAAAATTGGAGAGGCACTTGTCCCCGACCAGATATCTGGCGGACCACGGTTGCGTCCACACTGGTATCAAATATAGCTTCCGTGACGAGGTTTACGTCTGGCATGAGACATTAGAGACTCGCTATATATTCAGTAATAACTTAAAGATCCCTAATAGTCCAGGCTCCACGACAAAATACCAAGTCAGGATATGATGTCGCAAATTCAGACACTTTGTGACTTCGAATCTACAACTTCGCATCGTTACTTTCTATCGTGGAAAACGATTATATCAGAAGGTGGCCAGTAGATTCCTCTCTTGGGGCGGACTTTGGTCTTTAAATGTTTTATGATTGCATAGTTATGATTGTACATTTAACCATAATTTTATTGAGATGAAGTCTGAGAGAAATTATTGCTCCCTTTTCTCTGTAGGCGGCGATAGGACCCGTTGCCCTGGACACAGCGCGAGAGATAGGAGCAGATGATGAAACTATACAAATAGCCATGAAAGTACGTATTAATTTTCCTCTATATGATAATATATACTGGGTTTCACCTAAAAATGATCAAGTTTTATGCTGTGAATCCAGTCCAAAATGAAATATAGCCTCGACTTTTTCCCGAAATCGCATTTTTGGTTATATAATTATATTTAACCTATGATATACCTTCAACAGAAACTGATGCAATATTTCCAATACTATCATATTTTCTGTGATATGCTTGGGACAAGAGTTTCGGAGTGGCAGAGGTAGAGAATGGAATGGAGTGTCCGATTATCTCTTTTCCAGTAGGTTCTAAAGGAAACGGTATGGAGATCCCATAATTAGGACTCTCCACCTCATACTCTACATCTGCCATACGCGAGACTCCTGTCCAAAGGACCCTGTATGGGTATATAGCCAAACAGACTGAAGCCAATCAGAATGAGCAAAGAATGTGTGATGGTTACCCGAGAATAACTCCCTCGGACACTGGCGTGTGTATATCTATTGTGCAGGTCGGGTCAGCTCCCCTTTATGACGTCAAATGCACAGTCGACTCTGTGCTATTTTGGTACGTTCTATTTTTAAATGAACAGGTTTCCTCAACAGTAACGTTTTTGTAGGCCAGTCGTACAGAATTATTTGTTTCGGTCGAAATTCCATTTTTATCCCATTTTCAAACAATACAAAAGGATTAGTTATTATTCAATGTATCATATATTAACTCGCAACCGTCTTTTAGTTAAATAATTTGCGATTATGTAAAATTATTGCTGTTTCAAAAGTAACTTCTTTTAACAAGCTACGTCATTGTAACGTTGCAAATCGAACTTGCAGTAGAATATCTGGTAGTATGACACAACGGGAACTTGACCCCGCCTCGGGCTGGTCATCATCGGCTACGGATGTAGGCGCTTCGATGGTCTCATCGTTCGCAGATTTCATATCTACATAGTATATAGCCCGACATTGAGGGCATAATAGTCCCTCAGTGTTGACTTCAAAGTCAATCCTGCGTTTTACCCACTCTAACTGTGAACCAGATATTTTTCTGGTCTTGCCTGGACGCGTATTCTTGTGACAACACTCACACTTCGTGAATGGTGCATTACTGTTCATAGTGAGAACTATAATGATTCTTAAATATAACGAAGACAGTTCAGGAAAATACACATGAAGTTTCCCTCGTTTTTGATACATGGAAAGTATTGCTGACCCATGAAGCTAAACCCATTCAGTTACGGTGACTTGGACATATGAGTGTGCTGCAATAAGGGTCGAGTTGTAGTAGTGAATGCAAAAATGTGTATACACAGTTATATCTATATTTTCTTAACTAAATATCACTGAAGATTATTTCACATAACATCAATTAATCCAAATGTTAAATATTATGAAGAAAGAATAAGAAAATAGGAAGAATTTTTTTCTGATCCAAATGTGAATCGAACTCCTAGCTCAAAAACCTGGTCCCCACACTGTTTTTAAAGCGAGCAGCCTAACAACTGGACTACGACGACGTCTACTTGAAAAGCATTTTTTACTTGCTCAGATAACGTTTCTGGTAGAATACAAGCCAAGCATTTGCACAATTTTCAATTTTAATGAAATATGACACCTCAAACCAGAATGATATTTCAGTCGATTGTAACACTAACCATTGTGATAATAAATACACACAAATTGTTTTGGTTTGAGGTGTCATATTTTATATATGAAGGGAAATCCCTTCAGAAAATGTCCCTAAAATGTCGAAAGAGCACATTCGACCGTTTTCAAACTTCAATAAATCCAGTTTAGAGCAATTGACAATCACCATTTTGCATGATATGAAACTTCAGCATTTTTACAGCGCATAACAATAACTTTCACCCGTTTCACCTTCAAACGAAAATCATGTTCACTACCGTCACGTCCGAGGGAGTTATTCTCGGGTAACCATCACACATTCTTTGTATTAAAACTAAACCAAGTGCTCGGGATTCAAAGATTCACCAGGTGGCGCAGTGCCAAACCTTGGCGTTTTCTGCCAACATTATGCACGGAAAGGATATGTGACGACCATACGGGAATAACCCCCTTGTGTGTGATGGTGATCGAGCTGAATTTTTTCTTCAATCATAAACCTGTCAATTCAGATTTCTCTAGAAGTTTACATACTGAAATATCAGCCTCGAAAAAATTGCGATGCTCCATTGTATAAAAATGGAGATGTGATTGATCAATATGTGCTTCTCGGCCTGATTTTGTATTTTTGAGGCATTTGCAGTGAGGATTTTCTCTTATAGCAAAAATATGACACCTCAAACCAAAATAATTTTGTCACAATACATTAGGAAGTTTGTTCTTTGGAAAGTACCACGAATGGTTTTGGTTTGAGGTATCATATTTTTGCTACAGGAGAAAACCCTCCATGAAAATGTCCAAAAATACCAAAATAAGCCCGGGAGCACATTTTGATCAATCATATCTCTATATTTATGAAACTGAACAGCTCAGTGTTTTCGACAGGGATATTTCAGTATGTAAATTTCAAGAAAAAATCTCATATGGCAGGTTTTGGAATGAAAAAAAAAATCGGCTTTGTTACCATCGCACACAAAAGAGTTTTTCGTATGTAAACGTCACATATCCTTTATTGTGTAGCTGCATTGGCTAACGAATGTGACCTGTAGGAGCCATAGATTCAGAATTCACAATTTTACAATCTATACAGTTTAGGTTTTGATGGTCAATGATATAGTTCTGTATCAATACAACTTGTAATATGCTGTCTTGTCTTAAAATTGATCTTTCATCGGCCATCATCATTACTTGTTGGAAACTAAGAATTTCTCATGTTGATAAATTCGGCGTATTTCTGAAATACCAAAATGACAAATAACTTGAAGAATTTGTTGATGCCATGATCACGCTGGTGCAGTTTCAGATATCATTAGTATATGAGAACTATCATTTTTTTCAATTTCAAATTTTCATGCCGTATCTGGGTATACGCCGTTTTTTTTCAATTTCAAATTTCCATGCCGTGGGTATACGGCGTTTTTTTCAATTTCAAATTTCCATGCCGTATCTGGGTACACGCCGTTTTTTTTATTTCATATTTCCCTGCCGTATCTGGGTATACGCCTTTTTTTTCAATTTCAAATTTCCATGCCGTATCTGGGTATATGCCGGTTTTTTTTTCAATTTCAAATTTCCATGCCGTATCTGGGTATACGCCATTTTGTTTTCAATTTCAAATTTCCATGCCGTATCTGGGTATGGGCCGTTTTTTTTTCTTAATTTCAAATTTCCATGCCGTATCTGGGTATACGCCGTTTTTTTTTTCATTTTCAAATTTCCATGCCGTATCTGATCAGTAGCCAGCCGCGTCCATGACCGAAAGATTCTATGTACAAATGACACTATATATAGCAAATTCCAAGCCGGTGTAAACATGATAAAATGAAACTATAAAAGCACAAACCAGTTCCTCGAATTAGATAGTGATGACATGTTCGTATCGTTCTCGTATGCTTTTGACAGCCCAGCAGTATTCAATCTGTATTACAGATATTATGCAATATCAATGAAATTCCATGTATCTCAGCCACTTAGTATTACTTCCACCGTATAGTATCACTTCAGGATAAAAAGACCACAGATGACCCATAAATCAACCTTATATATATTGATTTACAGATTCTGGCTATGGCTGTCCTCTCCATTATAATAACAGCTCCTATCGGAGCCGCCGCCATCGCTCTCTCGGCTCCACGTCTGCTCAAGAGACGAAATCCCGACGATGAAATGATCAAACTTAACCTGGAGGACGGCAAAGATGAACAACAGGACGGAACATTTGATACTTTGTCTCACTGACACCGAGTAGTGTGTTCTTTACCCAATATTCTTAACCTTGCCATTGCAAACATGCACGTTTGAAAGCAGTTGTTTTCCACGAGAGAAAGAATCAATGTTTCGTGTGCGCCCGCTGGTCCAACGCTGGGTTACTGTAATTTAGCGTAGTCCATCGACTGCGCTAATATCAATTTGAAAGCAGTTGTTTGTCACAACTGAAGAAATTAATTATGTATGTGCCCTCAGATAATACAGCAATACAACGCTGATCGACTAGAGGTTAGCACAAGTTCTGTGAGTTGGGAAGACTATAGTTGAATGAAGTGAGCAGAGAGAGTATCGGTAATAAGATCGACCTTGGCTACAACGGTAGATTATAGTATATTCAATTGTTATATGTGTTTCGTTAGTTTACATTCTGTAGGAAGCTGTACATTTTTTGAATCACTGTAATCGGTGTGTATGTTTTACTGGAAGATGAAGATATCTTTTTTTATAATATTATCCCAGAATGCCATAATTGTTCCATAGCAGCAGAAGGACCAATCGCTAATGAAGTGAACTCAAATATCTGGAGAAAATTTATGTATATTATTATTTTTTTAATTGTCTGGAGACCAACGAATTGACGTCATTCACGGCCTAAATAGCTTTAATACAATGAAGCTGAAACCTGAAAATTTTATTGTTCTGAACATGAATAGCTATTTCCCTGGTAGAACATTGACGTCGATATTTGAACGATACCGTCAAGATTGGTTAGCGTTAGCAGGCGCACGTCAGTACCTTCTACCGTCAGATCCTGACAGCCTTGTATGGATAAGACGAATACCGCGACTGCAAGTTTGAAAATAAGGATGACGCCATGTCTCATATATGCATGTTGTCACTGAATGGCTAATGGTATTTTTTATAGCAGATGGAATGCATACAGCAACAACTACATGTAACTTTGCCGTGAGAAAAGTGGATGCTGGTTGCCTATACAATATATATCTTAAATGTTCTTGTTTTATGTTTATGTCCAGTAACATGGAAATACCAAATAGTACCTACAATATTCTCAAATGTTTCTATGTTAAAGTATACGTGTGATGATTTCTATTTTACTTTTCACTATATTCTATAAGATATTTGATACCCAGAACCGCCAGCATACCTACATCCGAATATACAAGAGATTGTATGTATTGCAGATTTTTTAGCGACCATTAAAGGCATATCAAACATATAAAAAAATTGTTTGTTGCTGTTAAGGTACATGAGTTCGACATGACTACTCCGACACAATGAATGTACAGCACAGGGGCATACGTTTACACGATATATCGTGTGAAATGTCCCATCTCATCTGCTTAACTTATAAAAAAATATCCTAGCAAGGTTAAAAGATAGGAGCCAGGTACTATTTTCCCTTGAAAGCCGACAACAAACCAGCCTCTATTGTTTTCTTCGTCAAGTATTATTTTGTTCGACAAACTATTTGACAGCCATGCATAGACGATACCCTTGAATTTACGTTGAGGAATGAAAATTTCGAAACCGCCATCAGCTCTACTAGCTGCACCGGATCAAAATGAGCTCAGAAAAACTGCCCGGTTCAAGAGACCATTCTGAAGTCGATGTTCTGCCTCTCCCGTAAGGATAGCAGACAGATAACCAGTAACACACAGGAGTGCCGTTCTGATAACTTTAATTCTACGTTAGAGTAAGTGAATGTGTGGTAAAAGGCTGTAAAGAATAACGGATCAAGGGAAATCAGTCATTACGAAAAGGTATACAGGAGTAGTCTCCCTTAGATCAGAAATTTCACCATGGGTTCAGTTACATTAACAGGCTTTCTATTTTACGCTAGTGGGTCTTACTTAACGCACAAAATACTCCAAAAGTACGTTACATTATCAGCTATATTAGTGTAATGATTTAAGTTATCATCCGTGAAAAGACGACTGAGAAAGTCATGCGAAGTACATGTACTATATACTACAAAGTTACTGTGGTGTTGTAGTTGTTTTCACGACACAAAGTTATTGTCACTATCTAGACTGTCCATATATCGTTCACTGATAAATTTATCACGTCATTTAACAACCGATAACATGTTCGCACTTACACTGTGGTAGCCGTTAGTCTAAAATACGTGTGTGCGATTTTGGAGGCACGTTCTGCATGAAATCAGCCATGTGCTTTTCCTTCCTCGAAGACAGGGAACAACTCAAAACTACCTCCAGCACAGAACAGTTCTACATGAAACGTTCACAATATAAATGAACTGGAGTTATCAACACAGCACACTCCCCGTCTGATGGTTCATCGAATCATCACAACTATCGGTATTGACATATACAATCAACGTAAGGAGTTACTTTTTTGGCAGCAGAAGAACCATCTATGAGATGGGACGAGTATACCTGACGATCTTCCCAGCTCTTGCAATGCGGACAACGCCTTTGCGAACTCTTTGGTCTGCTCCAGGAATGCTTTCCTCGACGACACCTATGGCCCAATCATTCCGATGTAGATCCTTATCCTTTGGCAGGATAATATCACCCTTTTCGATGTTGGGTTGATTGTCTCTCCATTTTCATCTGGTTTGTAGAGTTTGGAGATATTCTCGTCTCCAACGTCTCCAAAATATACCCGCTAACAACTGAACACGCTTTCACTGCTTACCGTACATGTCGTTGATGTCGAATTCTGCCAGTGGTTCAGTAGGTAGGTCAGATTTTTGTGTTAGCAGCTTGTTTGGACTCAGAAGGAATGGAATCTCTGGATCGCTTAACACAGGCACCAAAGGACGAGCATTGATGATAGCGCTCACTTCGGCAAAGAACGTGATAAGTACGTAGTACGTCGTGTGTGAGGTTTTTGCCAGAAACGTCAAGAAGCATAGTCTAGAATGCGTCTCGTAATTCGAAGCATTCTTTCCCAAATGCCGCCCATGTGGGAAGAATGTGGCGGGTTTAATACCCATTCAATCTCTTGTCTCGTAGGAAATTACCAACCGGCTCATTCTCTACATTGATGGCGAGTATGCCCAAGTCATTTGTGGCACCAACAAAGTTAGTCCCGCGGTCTGAGCGGAACTGTTTGACTTTTCCACAAATGGCAAGAAATCGTCGCAGCGAGTTGATGAACGCAGACGTGCTCATTTCCTCCACAACTTCGATACCAAGCAGAAAAAGACGATCTCCCACCGCTTACTGTTGGCGGCTCCACCTCTAGTCCTGCGGGTAGAACAGCAATGTGTTGTTTGCCGGGAATTATGATTGGGTTTCTTCCCTAAAGTTCCAAAGAAGATCTGTTCAAGCGTCCGCCCACCCAGAGTAGACCATTTTCTATCCAAATACGGTCCAAGGGAAGCAATGGGACTGTTCTTCGGCAGTCTTTTCTTCTGCTGAATACAGCAGATTTCCTTCGCGTAGACTTCCCACTGTACTTGTTTCATGATTATTGTCTCTGTCTCGTTGTACAGTTTTACCTTTTTGGATTCAACACAGGAGTGCCATTCCTTGCATGCATTCCCATCTTGAAATCACTGAGCAATGTGCTTTAGGCATGCTATCGCGCCAACTAATTTCTTCCATGAGGAAAACCTTTCGAAACGGTGTGCACCGAGCGATGATACGGAAGTTGACGTTTTCAGAGTAACAATTTGCCTGACCTGTTTGTCTTCATCGGGATCACAGATTGGGAAGGAATCAGGTATGTGGAGATATTCTGTGGACCTTGGCTCCAGCGGCTGCCAACAGCATCCATAGATGGTGCATCACGTGTGGCGTCGTCGGCTGGGTTCATTTCAGTAACAACATAGCTCCATTGATCTGGGTTCGAAGATCTCCGGACCTCCTGGTGTGGTTGCGAAGGTACCCCAAGACTATTTTGCTGTCCGTGAAATAATGAAAAGTGTCAAGCGACGGTTTCTCCAATTTCTATGGCAAGCACGGTTGCGCACAGTTCTAAGCGTGGTATCGTGTGCCAATGAAGCGGTGCGATTTTGGCCTTTCCAAGCACGAAGCTGATGTCTTCATTTCCGGTGTCGTCTGCAGTGTACATGTAAGCCACAGCTGCAATGGCTTTTTCAGAGGCGTCTGAAAAAATAAGGATGTCCTTCTTGCCTCCTTGAGCTGCCTTGGTGTATGTACGCGGAATTTGGAGTTGCTGTACGGACTGAATAGAGGTTTTCTATTCCTCCCATTGTCTTTCTCGATGTGCTGGTAATGGGTCATCCCAGTCAGTAGTTTCCGCCAATTAACTCACGTAGTTGCATTTCCCCACGGATAACGATTGGCGCCGATGGAATCAAAGAGGCTGTTGACTGTTGAAAGAACCAAACCGCGAGTGAAGGGCTTCTGAACCGTAGCAATTTGGAACGCCATGGTATCGGTTTTCACGTCCCACACCAACCCCAGGCTGCGTTGTAGTGGTATAGCGTCCGTTCCTAAGCCAATGTCTTTAATGTCTTTGGCATGATCGTCCGATGGAAATGCATCAATTATCTCTTGCCTGTTGGAAACAATCTTGTGCAGGCGTATGTTTCCACCTTTGGCGAGTGCCTGTTGTGTTCTCTTGAGGAGGCCCACTGCCTGGTGTATTGTAGGGAGTGACGTTAGGGCGTCGTCAACGTAAAAATCTGTATTCACAAGGTCTATGGCATCTTGATCGCCCTCATTGGTTCCCGTCTCTGCCGCTCTACGAAGGTCATACGTAGCTATCGCCAGAGAAGGGCTGTTGCCAAAGACGTGTACGATCATGCGATACTCTACCAGATCATTATCGAAGTCGTTATCCTTATACCAAAGGAAGCGCAGATATTCACGATGGTCTTCTTGGGCACGGAAGCAGTTGAACATGCGTTCAATATCTGCAGTTATGGTAGTGGGTTCTTGGCGAAAACGTAGTAAGATTCCCCAAAAACTATTGGTTAGGTCTGGCCCTTTCAAAAGCACGTCGTTGAGTGACACACCTTCGTGCTTAGCCGAAGAGTCGACCAATTCTCTTATCTGCCCGGGTTTCTGCGGATGATAAACTCCGAAAAGGGGGAGGTACCAACGTTTCTTATCAGGTTACAATGGTGCATCCACTTCAGCATGTCCTGCATCGAGGATTTTCTTCATGAAGTCAAAGAAGTGTTCTTTCTTGACGGAGTTCTTCATTAGGCTGTAGTGGAGAGTTCTGGCTCCTTTATAGGCCTGCGCTTGGTTATTGGGTAGACGCTGACGAGTCGTCCGAAAGGGTAATGGCGACGTCCAGTATCCCTCCGATCCTTTGAAAAGAGCTCCATTCATGACTTGAAGAAAGTCTCGGTCTTCAACTGGTGTTCCCTTTTTATTGTCCTCTTTCGTGGTCACAAAGATGTGCGACGCAAAGTCATCCTCCATGACACAGTGGACATCAGGGAAACCTGACCTGGCTTTGACAGTAAGCTCCCGGTCACACGGGGCAAAGTGAGATGGCTGTTCACTTCTCAGGAAATATGTCTTATTAACAGTGTAATCAGGTCAATGCACTTTGCCAAGGCATGTTAGAAATTTCCTCCCTCGTGTCCGGAATTTGGTCACATTCAAAAATAAGTGGCAACTCCACGTTCCCTCTACCATCTATCGATGTAACCACGTATTCTCTGGCACAACGTCCAGAGGTTTCCATGCGACCATTGCATGACGAAAGCGTATATGGACTGCTTTGTCCGTGTTCATCAAACATCTCCAAGAATTCTGACCGTGCCAGCGAAACATTGCTCTGCTCATCCAGTGTGGCGTAAACGCGCTTTGGAATTCTGTGGAAATCCTTTAGGGTGAAGGTTAACGAGAATGTTCTTGCTGCAAGATTTTCCACTGAACTGTTCCCCGCAAATCTGAGTACATTTCGAGTTGATAGATGACGGCGGATCCTTCTCCCCGCCAACCTCTGACCGCCCGGAGTTACTGCCGGTTGGCCGGTCGACATGTAATGCTGTTGCATGCTGGGTACTATGACAGTCAGTACAAGTGAGAGAGTTTTTGCATGCATTGGCCATATGTTTGGTCGATGAACAGCATCGAAAACATATCCCATGTTGTCTTAAAAGTGTTATATAGTTGATCATGTGGAGGATCCGTTCCCGGTCCTCGTTACGGTTTTATGTAATACGTTGTATCTGTGGCGAGCAGTCTTCCTGAGTTACGAATAAATCGATGTTGTTTTATACCGAAGTTTGTCCTCTCCGTTTGGCCTAAAGACACAACAAATTGGCGACGAGGATAAAGAATTTTGGTGTACGGACAGTTATTGAACTGTGAAGACCTTACTGAAGGTAGGGAAAAGCCCTGTAACTTCTGAAATAACGAAAAATTTGACAATTTTGATCACAGACCACGTGGTTCCTAAGACAATTGTCAGTCGACCATACATCATAAAACGCAATGCCGGTTTACGGAAGAATTGAAGAGTATCAGTGCAACACTGATTGGAATGAGTATGTTGAGAGACTTCAACATTATTTTAAAGCAAATGAGATCCAAGATGAGAAAAACAAAAGTCTATTTTCCTAACAATGTGTGGTACAAAAACGTACAGCTTGACGAGAAGATTATTGGCACCAGTTAAACCAGACACAAAAAGCCTTCCAGAGTTGATTGAACTTGTCAAACAGCATGTAAGCCCTACACCTTTAGTAATAGCCGAAAGGTTCAAATTTCACCGATACATGCAGAAGGAAGGGGAATCTATAAATGATTTCATGGCTGAACTGCGCAAATTGAGTGAACACTGTCAGTTTGGAGGATTTCTCAATGACGCGTTGGGAGACAGATTTGTTTGTGGTCTAGCTAGTAAGTCCGAGAAGGACTTAGACCTGAAAAAAGCATTGGATATGGCTGTAGCTGTGGAAGCTGCAGATAGAGAAGCAACAGAAATGGGAAACAAGGTGCCCCAAGTTCCAGAAAAATCTGTCAACAGGGTTAGTTTCAAGAAAACAACCAAAACATCTTCCAGTACTGAATGCTGGAGATGCGGAAAGTCGAACCATGCTCCTGATAACTGTTATTATCGTGATTCAAAATGCCATACTTGTAAATCGGTCGGGCACATTAGCAAAAAATGTACCCGAGGGAAAAGTGAAATCAAGAAAGGCCAAGGAAGAAGGACATTTAAGAAAAAAGATCAAACAGTGAAATATGTGGATGAACCAGAAACCAGTGAAGAGAATCAGTCCGAGTCAGAATGGGAAAACGATTTTCCTATTTTTACTGTGAAGAGTATGAAAAAAGTTGGAGTGAAGGAACTTTTCGTACCTGTTACTGTTAATGGTGTACCATTGAACATGGAATTAGACACAGGAGCTTCCATGTCAATTGTGTCAGAAACGCTGTTCAAGGAGAAATTTCCAAATACTCCCCTGCAAAAATCACAAGTTTTGTTGAAAACCTACACTGGTGAGCCAATCAAGGTTCTGGGAGAAGTGACAGTAACTGTTACATATGAAAATCAATCAGCAAACTTACCTCTGTGTATTGTGCCTGGAGAGGGTCCACTCCTGTTTGGAAGGAACTGGCTGTCAAAGCTGCAACTCAACTGGAAGTCCATCCGAAATCTACAGAACAGTGATCCAGAACTGGAGAAGCTCGTGAGTGAGTTTACACTATTTGATGGAACTCTGGGAACTATGAAAGGAGTGACGGCTCATTTGAAAGTGAAAGATGGTGCTCAACCCAAATTCTACAAGCCTAGACCTGTCCCATACGCATTGAAAGACAAGATCTCCAATGAATTGGATAGACTAGAAGGAATGGGTGTACTACAAAAAGTGGAATACTCTGACTGGGCAGCACCAATCGTCCCAGTTCTTAAACCAGACAAAACAGTAAGAATTTGTGGTGACTATAAAGTAACCATAAACTCTGAACTTGAGGTTCCGGAATATCCGACACCCAAACCGGAGGATCTTTTCACAGAACTCAATGGAGGTGAGAAATTCACCAAGTTAGACCTGACGAATGCATACCAACAAATTCCTTTGGATGAGGAGTCACGCAAGTATGTAACGATAAATACACATCAGGGTCTATATTCCTATACCAGGTTACCGTATGGTGTCTCTGCGTCCCCAGCCATCTTTCAAGAGACATTGGGAAAGATACTACAAGGATTACCAGGTGTTGTTTGGTATATGGACGACATTGTGGTAACAGGAAAGGACGATACTACCCACGGAGCAAATTTGAGACGGGTATTCATACGACTACAAAGCTACAACATACGGCTGAAATTAGAGAAGTGTGAGTTTATGAAAAACTCCATACCGTATCTTGGCTTCGTGATAGATAAAACTGGAATTCGACCATCACAGCAGAAGCTGGAAGCAATTCTTGACGCGCCTGAACCAAAGAATGAAACAGAAGTACAGTCATTCCTTGGACTGGTAAATTATTATCGAAAGTTTGTTCCCAGCATGTCAACAATTGCTGCACCACTGAACAAGCTACTCCGGAAAGATGTTCCATTTGAGTGGAACGCAGAGTGCAAAAAAGCATTCGGTGAATTGGAGAAATCGCTGTCTTCATCTAAACTATTGGTACACTTCGATCCTGGGAACCCGCTGATATTAGCAACAGATGCATCACCATATGGAATTGGTGCTGTAATTTCCCACACCATTGATGGAGAGGAACGACCAATCGCTTATGCCTCGCGATCACTTACCGCAGCAGAGAGAAATTATTCTCAAATAGAACAGGACGAGACAGGACATTGTCCCTGGCGGTCGCCTGACTCACCTGTTTTGCTGTTACAGGTTATCTTTGGGAATAATTTTTGGGATCCAGCGTTTCCATAAGTACTTGTATGGATTCAAGTTCACATTGTTGACTGATCACAAGCCTTTGACATTGATCTTTGGTCCGAAACAGAGTATACCAACTCTGGCTGCATCAAGAATTCAGCGTTGGGCTATACAACTGTCAGCATATCAGTATGAGATCAAATATAGGTCGTCGCGCGAGAACGCGAATGCTGATGGGTTCTCCAGATTACCATTACCGGAAGTAAACGACGACATCCTCTCAAACAATCAGGTGTTCTGGACGAAAGAAGCCGCGAAACTCAATTATGTTCAGATCAACAGCTTACCTGTAACAGCAAAACAGGTGAGTCAGGCGGCCGCCAGGGACAATGTCCTGTCTCGAGTCAAACAGTTCATCACCAGCGGCTGGCCAGATGAACGAGAAATCCCAGAAGAACTTCTACCATATTATCGACGTAAAGATGAACTTACCTGTGAAGAAGGATGTATTCTTTGGGGTGTTCGAGTTGTGGTTCCGAAACTGCTCCGCCCTAAGATTCTCGAAACTCTACATGATGTACATCCGGGTATGGTTAGAATGAAGGCCATTGCGCGCATGTATGTGTGGTGGCCAAACCTCGACACCGACATCGAACAAACCGTTCGTGACTGTGAACCATGTAAGCAAACGCAAGCGAAACCTGTAAACAGAACCAATCCATGGATCTGGCCATCGCGACCGTATCAGAGAGTTCATGTCGACTTTGCCGGACCATTTATGGGAGAAATGTTCCTTATAGTCGTGGATGCCAAATCCAAGTGGCCCGAAGTCATTCAAATCTCAACAACCACCAGCTCAAAAACCGTTGAGGTTCTTCGAGGGTTATTCGCAACATATGGAATCCCGGAGGAGATCGTTTCGGACAACGGTCCACAATTCATTTCAATGGAATTTGAAAACTTCATGATGGCTCATGGAATCAAGCACATACAATCATCCCCTTACCACCCGAGTTCGAACGGCGAGGCAGAACGATTTGTACGAACTTTCAAAACTACCATGAAATCCATGACCATGGAACCTGGAACTCTGTCACAAAAACTTTGTCGTTTCCTGATGAGTTATAGATACACCACATAGTGCTACAAAAGTAACACCAGCAGAATTGTTCCTTGGTCGAAGACTGAGAACTCGACTTGACACCATCCGTCCGAATCTTGGCAAAACAATGCTGAGAAAATCATCCCCACATCTTGATACTACCAAACACCTTGAAGCGGGTGATGTTGTCTTTGTAAGAGATTACCGAAACCGTCAACAGTCATCTTGGGTTAGAGGTGTAATTTTGAAGAAACTCAGTCCTGTCATCTATCAGGTTGAAGTTGGTGAGAACCTTGTTTGGAAAAGACATATTGACCAGCTTATCGACTTGTCTGAGAGTCGATTAAGTTCTGATTTCCGAAAAATCACGGATGTTCCCCGCAACCTTGATGTCCAGGAATCCTTTCCGATAACGCGAGCACCAATTGTGCCTGATGTTCCCGTTAGCATACCAATGACAGTGCCACAGAGTCCTAAACAAGGAGACAATGAACGTCAGAACTCCAAGACTGACTCTAACGTAGTAACTGAGTGTGAAAGTGTTCCTATCGCACCGAGATACCCAGTTCGTACGCGACATCCTCCAAAGCGACTTATAGATGAAGCGTAAATCTGTGAAACTACTGTGTGACGGTGTCTGAAAACTAAAGACTGGATATTGTGCTATAATATGTTTATCATGAAAATCTCAGAGAGATCATTTTATTTAGAAGTACAAGTAATTTCTAGGTGTTTTGAACTTTAAAAGGTTAGCTCACAATCTGAACACACGTGTGGTTTCTCTAGGTGTTTGAACTTTAAAGGTTAGCTCACAATCTGAACACACGTGTGGTTTCTCTATATTGTTTTTTAGAGAGGGAAAAGTGTTATATAGTTGATCATGTGGAGGATCCGTTCCCGGTCCTCGTTACGGTTTCATGTAATACGTTGTATCTGTGGCGAGCAGTCTTCCTGAGTTACGAATAAATCGATGTTGTTTTATACCGAAGTTTGTCCTCTCCGTTTGGCCTAAAGACACAACAAAAAGTTCTTTTCACTATTGTAGAGTTTTGCTCTTGAAGCCCCGACAATCATTCAACTAATGTTTAGCTTTGTGTAGAGGGCATCCTGTCAATGTCTCTTCGTCACCTTTAGGCGGGGGAGATATTTCCGTTTTCCTGGTGGAAATACTCATCTTGGCGTTTCCTGAGTTCATGGTCATTTCACCCTTCTGGCATGTAGTATTCGATGGAAGATCATAGGCGAAACTGGGGTCGTTTCTTGTGCGACTCATTTCTTGGATAAATGCCACGAAGAAATGGAACGGTGGAAACGGCACGTTGTGTTTGCTTTTGTAGTCCGACGCCCTGGACCTCCATTTTTCTTGGAGGCTGCGAGTTAGTTTCCTAACTATCGGTAACACACCGGACCAGGAGTCGAAATATCACAGAAGTGTTTTGAATTGTTCGTTTTGCTTCAGTGATTTCATTTCTGACAATATATCTGCAAGCTCGTACAGTTGTTTAGTGTCTTTATTTGTCAACTTTGAGAATCTGTCCAGTTCCGTCCTCAGTGCAGACTCGACCATCTCTGGTGCACCAAACCTTTCATCCAATCGTTCACATATGAGGCGCAAGGCTCTGGCTGGATCATTCGCATTTGCGGCCTTTAAGCTTTGTGCATGCTTAACAGATACTGGGCCCAACCATCGTATCAGAAGATCTAACTGTTCCATGGGTGTAACACTGATCTCCGTTATCACACAACGAAAACCAATCTTCCGACTGGTAAACTGGTAAATTCTTCAATATTTTCATCAATACTTTGTTCTGGGGAAGGATTTAGATTGTCTAACTGGGCCATGTTTATATGTTTGATATATATATAAGCAGAAGTGGATGAAACTAGAAGTATGTAAGGATCACTTAGACTATGTAGACTGCAATGGCACCATCAGCCTGCCTACAACGCCTGCGCAATACAGAATCCAATTTTTCCACTGTGCGCCGATCCGCTTGCAGTTGTTATTAGTCGGCAAGTAGTATACAAAGAGTAAATCAAGTAACATTGACCTCAGAAATTTGCATATGACCTTTGTGACGTCACGTTTCATCCAATCAGAAGCGAGTATTGATGTCACGTGGTGTATGGTGGGTGGATGGTGGTGGTGGGTTTAAGATGGCGGCTGGTGGGTGGATGGTGGTGGTGGGTTTAAGATGGCGGCTGGTGGGTGGATGGTGGTGGTGGGTTTAAGATGGCGGCTGGTGGGTGGATGGCGGCTGGTGGGTGGATGTTGGTGGTGGGTTTAAGATGGCGGCTGGTGGGTGGATGGTGGTGGTGGGTTTAAGATGGCGGCTGGTGGGTGGATGGTGGTGGTGGGTTTAAGATGGCGGCTGGTGGGTGGATGGTGGTGGTGGGTTTAAGATGGCGGCTGGTGGGTGGATGGTGGTGGTGGGTTTAAGATGGCGGCATGTGGGTGGATGGTGGTGGTGGGTTTAAGATGGCGGCTGGTGGGTGGATGGTGGTGGTGGGTTTAAGATGGCGGCTGGTGGGTGGATGGTGGTGGTGGGTTCAGAACAAGTGTTGAAAAACATTTACCGTATTCCTACACATTCATTGAAGTGGCTTGAGAGCGTATAATTGTATTAAAAATTCAGAGTTTTTTTTACTGTTAATTGTATTAAATGCAGAACTATTGAACAAGTGTTGAAAAACATTTACCGTATTCCTACACATTCATTGAAGTGACTTGAGAGCGTATAATTGTATTAAAAATTCAGAGTTTTTTTACTGTTAATTGTATTAAAAAATTCAATACTCAGATATAATTGTATTAAAATTCAATACCCTGGTGAACACGTTCATTCTATTTGTGTTAATAAAAATAGTAGAAAATTAAAAAAAATGCTTGTTAGTGTTCATTCTTTTTTTTCTTTTTTTTTAAATTTAAAAAAAAAAAAAAAAAAAATTCAGCCCCGCCCCCTTTTCACCGCACCCTCCCCCCTTTCCCCCTTTCCCCTTTTTTTCAATAATTTCAAAAAAATTGTAAAAAAAATAGTAGAAAATTAAAAAAATGGTTGTTAGTGTTCATTCTTTTTTTCTTTTTTTTTAAATTTAAAAAAAAAAATTCAGCCCCGCCCCCTTTTCACCGCACCCTCCCCCCCTTTCCCCCTTTCCCCCTTTTTTTCAATAATTTCAAAAAAATTGTAAAAAAAATAGTAGAAAATTAAAAAAATGGTTGTTAGTGTTCATTCTTTTTTTTCTTTTTTTTTAAATTTTTAAAAAAAAATTCAGCCCCCCCCCCTTTTCACCGCACCCTCCCCCCTCCCTTTTCCCCTTTCCCCTTTTTTCCCTTTTTTTCAATAATTTCCAAAAAATTGTAAAAAAAATTTAAAAATTATTTTTCATAGGGGAGTAGGATGATGGGAGCTGGTGTTAATTTTTTGTGCTTTTTGATAGAAGTTTTCCCTTTCGGAAAGATGGCAGCCCTGAAAAGGGCTTTTTTTTTTTGTAAAAGTGTTACGACACTTGTTTTATGAGCGGTAGATTCTTTTTATTCCACCCACATGCTTCCTGCAGATTGGACACTTGATTTTTAAATGTTGTTCGCCTGCTTCAACGCAGTGGCACATGTCTCCTACACACGTTAGCGTGACCCAACAATCTTTACAGATGCATAAATGCCCACACGGCAATACGGCGTACATGCTATATTCGTCTGTACACACGCTGCACCTTGATTTTTTTTCTTCCATATGTAGTTCTTTTTCCTGTCTTGAAATCTCAGCGTCCATTTGATTCATGTCTTGTCTCATACCGTTAATCTGTTCGTTGAGGCGTGTTACCTCGGCCCAAGAGCATGGTTGTGGTGTTGTTTGCGAAGCCGAAGTCGTTATAATCGGCGTTTGTGTAGTCGATGTATTTGTTGCACGTGTATTACTGTTTAACCATGGAAGTTCTTCTTGTTCCCCATCAGTTGTATCTTGATTTTCTTCTTCTTCTATGGCATCCATCCTGCTGATTTCTTGGTCTTGTTCTCGACTTCGCCTTATCAACCTCGCATTTTCTTCTTCTGCCATTACATCTCTCCGCAGCTCTTCGAGTTCTTCTTCATTTCGCTGTATCATGGTTTCGTCCGTAATAACCTGCTGAAAGCTTGTAATTATGGCTATTCCACCATCATCTCCACTGGTAACCGCCTCTCTAGCATCTCTAGGATCTCTAGGGTGGTGGGTGAACAGTGCTCGTCTTGTACCCATGATTGTATTTTGTGAATAAATGGTAACATACTACGTGTTATTTATAGTCTAGGCGACTGGTGGGTGGATGGTGGTGGTGGGTTTAACATGGCGGCTGGTGGGTGGATGGTGGTGGTGGGTTTAAGATGGCGGCTGGTGGGTGGATGGTGGTGGTGGGTTTAACATGGCGGCCGGTGTGAGTGAGTGCAACATTATGATGGCCGGTGTCAGTGAGTGAGTGCAAGATTATGGTATCTGCTAAAAAATGTTTGTGTTTTATTTTTTCAACTTTAAAACAGGGTCTCATTATTGACGTATTTTTAGCCAGGAAAAACCGATTTATTTTCAGTGTACTGGGTTTTCCACACTACCGCATCATAACCTTATGGGTTTAAAATCGATAAACTTATTAAAAATAATGGCTTAGTAAAGCGCTATGCTGCTAAATTTTTTTAAATACTACATCATGAGTTGCCTGAGTTCAATTGGAAATAAAATTTATACGTGCACTGACATTTATTGCAAAATCACAGCCATTTAAAATTGGGAAAGAAACACAAACATATTTTTTCCAGCGTAAATGTAGACGGTCCAGCTAGAGTGTTTTCGCTACGGTCCGTGCTTTACACTATAAATAGCGCGCAGTATTTACTCAGTCATCCACAATTAGCCTGAGTGCCCAGTCATGGAGTTACCCCTGGCTGAAATCATGGATATTGACATATCAGACTTCACCACAAATGATGATGATAATGAAGTACAACCGCTCGGCAACATCATTAATATGGTACATGACGAACCATGGTTGGATGCTATAATGGAAGACTTATTTCCACCTCAACCCCGGCACTACCCACCAGCAGTTATACCTCATCTTAGTGACCCCCCAGCCACATCGCAGCTTAGTAACTTCCTAGCAGCCACATCGGATGAATACCAACGTTTTGACGACATAGACCACGTTTTAGAAACTATGTTGAAACCACAACAACAAAGCCCCCAAGCTAAAGAAAAAGCAGATGGAGAAACGACACAAGAAGAAGAAACAGAAAGCGGAAGCGGAAGCGACCTAGACACAACAGACACAAACTCAGACACAGACGAAAGCGAAGGAGAAGATGAGAAGGAGAAGAGGGAAGACTTAAAAACCACAGTATCCGAAAAAAAGCAAAAGACTCAAGAAAAAAGAGACAGGAAAGACTCAAGAAAAAGAGAGAGGAAAGACTCAAGAAGAAAGAGGACAGACTACAGAAAAAACAGGAAAGACAACAGAATCGATAGAAAAGATCCGAGAAAAAACAGGAAAGACGCAAGAAAACAGAGAATAAGAGAGAATAAGAGAAAAATAAGCCAAAAAGAAAACCAAGACGTGATCCGCTACATTTCCGCAATAACAACAACAACACTGGGATCCAACACAGAACGCCAAGCAGTCTTCTATTTACACTGCGTGGAATGCAGTAACCAATTCGCTAAATATGCTATTTTCCCCTGTGGACATCAAGCCTTATGTGTAGCTTGTATTCACCGACATGCCCAAATACCAGCGTGTGCGGATGCTAACAAACCCCTAGTGTGTGAATTAATACCCTTGACATGTCCCGTGTGTACTGAGAGAAGACAACGCCAACAGGCCCTCTCAACGATGTAATCGCTTACATATTTCATAAAAGGTTCTTTTGAGAACCACCTCATCTTTCCGAAAGGGGAAACTTCTATCAAAAAAAAGCACAAAAAATTAACCCCAGATCTCACACACACACATATATATCCCTGTGCTGGTTCAAATAAATTTCAGTCCGTATATGATTCGGGCTGTAATGTTATAACTTCTATCAAAAGCACAAAATAAAAAAATAAATTTCAGTCCGTTATTATTCGGGCTATAATATTAATTACTGAGAGAGAAAAATTAGTAACATTCCCTGGGTTCAAAAATAAATTTCAGTCCGTTATCATTCGGGCTGTGATATTAATTATTGAGAGAGAGAGAAAAAAGAAAAAAAACCTGTGTTTGTAAGAGAGAGATTAGTCCTGACAAGGACTGTTAATATTGGGCAGGGGTTGTTTTTTGGTGATGCAGTTTGCTAATAGAATAAAAGAGGGATAATGTGGGGACCTGTGCTTTGAAATTTGTGCCAAGTTATTAGAAGTTCTCTTTCGAGAAGCATTGGTTAGCTCTGAAAAGAGCTGTTATGGTTCAATTTGATATCCCTGTTTTCTTCAGGAGGGGGTTTTCTTGTCTACCCCCCTTACATGTCACTGACCGAGAAGTATCTGTAGGGAGTCAAGGTGTATTTTTTTGGAACATCCTCATCATCATCTGGCGTGATGGGTAGCCCCTCTAAAAAATTGGCCGGAGCTATTGTCTGTTCTTCCCATATGATGTTGGTGGTGGGTAGGTCTGGCAGGGGGAAATCCACAAGAAGCGCTGTATTTTCATCATCGTCGTCCGGCTCTACTGCTGGCTCTTGTGGTGGTGGACGGGGCGCCAGCAGCGGAGGAGGGGCAGGGTGCATATGTCTTTGCATGGTGGTTTGTAGTAAGTCGAACCACCCCTCCTCGCTGATGGTTCTTGACGCATTCAATAGATTTCTCAAATTGGCCGCTGTTCCTTCGGTCGATGATACACCGTCTTCGTTTAATATGGCCATCCATTCGGTTAATTCAGTTAACCAAAATTCTTTGATGGCATTCATCATGGCTCTCTTCTTGCGTCGTGATACATGTCGTGATACCGCTCTGTTGTTCTTTCGCCGGGGGTAGATCTTGGTGGTGGTGGTGGACATTGTCGCTATAATTCCGTGGCTGCTGCTGTTCATCTCACAGTGAAAGGTTTTTGAATAGCCCGCTTCAAGCTGGCCGCTATATATATATACAAAGCGCGGACCTCGGCGAAATCGCCTAAGCTGGGCCATCTACATTTACGCTGAACAAATATGTTTGTGTTTCTTTCCCAATTATAAACGGCTGTGATTTTGCAATAAATGTCAGTGCACGTATAAATTTTATTTCCAATTGAACTCAGGCAATTCATAGTGTAGTATTTAAAAAATTTAGCAGCCTAGCGCTAGACTATGCCGTTATTTTTAATAATTTTAGCGATTTTTCGATGCGTAACGTTATAGCACGGTAGTATGGAAAACTCGGTACACTGAAAATAAATCGATTTTCCTGGCTAAAAATACGTCAAGACTATGGCGTACAGCCTTATAATAGCTCCCTGAAAATTGTAACGGGTTTATCGGAAGAGAACTATAGAAAACTATTAAAAACATAGCCTTCGTTTCAGTGCAAGGTCAACGTGCAGAGTTCCGATTCATTTTGATGCGCTGGGCATGACGCCATCTAGCGGCCATTACAGGCATTGAGAATGGAATGTGTATCGGCTTGAAAGGAGTCATCTGTTAATAACCAATAGGCCGGTGAAACATTTTGGAGACGATTTCAATGTTGTCTTCTCTCCTACCTGTGAGCAAAATTCTTAATTGTTTTACAGTGCAGGCACAAATGACACACAGATGTAGCGTCGTCGCAAATGTTCTGTGAAGTATATTTTATCTTGGAGCGCGCACCTACAAAAATTGCAAAGGAGGGACGGGTGAAAAGGGGGCGGGGCTGAATTTTTTTTTTCAAATTTAAAAAAAAAGAAAAAAAAGAATGAACACTAACAACCATTTTTTTAATTTTCTACTATTTTTTTTACAATTTTTTTATTACGATGAAATTAGCAAGAATCGGTATATATACATTTTGCCTGGACGGTGTTTTGTCATTCACCACTATGGCAGCGCACGGAAAGGAGCTCGCCTTCTTTCAACTCACGTCTGACGTGATTCTCATCGTCTATGACCATGAACTGCAGCTCATCGAAGAACATCCTCGAGAAGTGAAGTTATGTTTAAGCCTAGCAGGCTGGACTCTATTAACACG